>ML993864.1:17725-157310 GCA_010093945.1 Delitschia confertaspora ATCC 74209
GCAGCTGGGACACCGGGGGCAGCTGGAGGAGATGGGGCAGCTGGGACACCGGGGGCAGCGGGAGGAGAGGGCGCAGCTGGGACACCGGGAGCAGCTGGAGGAGACGGGCCAGCTGGAACACCGGTAGCAGGCGGCGCAGGAGGATTGGTAGGGCCGAGGGTGATAGTGCCAGGACAGTTGGTGATGATTCCTGGGTTCTCTGGAACGTATGGGGCACAGATACCAGCGAGGAAAGTCAGAGCTTCCTGAACCTTATCACCTCCCCAAGCAGTCACGCACTCAATAACGCTCTTAGTGAAATCAGGGTTCTTGCAGTAGCAGGAAAAGTCAGTGTTGTCTTTGCATTCAGACTGAATCTCCAACCAGGTGTTCATGCACCCAGGCAAGACAGGAGGAACACCCGAACCAGCCGGGGGAGACGCCGCTGGAGGAGCTGCAGCCGGAGGGGAGGCTGCGGGGGGAGAAGCAGCTGGAGGAGCTTCACCCTTGGACGATACAACCGCAGTAGTGGCTGGAGGAGCTGGTGCTCCTGGGGGAGCTGGTGCTCCTGGGGAAACTGGGCAAACCGTAGTGCTCACTGGAATAATCGAAGTGACGATGATGGTAGAGGCCTCGTGAGCGGGGCAGTTCGTGACGGCTTTAGCACAGCTCGTGATTGTCGCAGTGGAGGTGCTATAGACCGTGCTGGTTGTAAGGGGAACTTGAGGAGTCTCGGCCGGCTTATCCGTCTTGCCAGTCTTAGTCGCGGGGGCCTTGGAAGTAGTATTCAAGTACGGTCCAGAGATTATCGGTGGCTTAGGGCCTCCAGCAGTGGTCTTGGGACCTTCAGCGGTGGTGCCGGGAGCCTTTGACTCGGAAGCAGGGGGAGTCTCAACAGGCGGCTTGGGTCCAGGAAGGCTCTGAGCAGGCGGCTTGCCCTCGGTTGTTGTCTGTGGCGGCTTGGCCTCACTGGTCTTCGTCTCTGGTGTTTTGGTGCTCGAGGTGCCGACGGTGGAAGTTCTGGTCTTGGGAGGGTTGCAGTCGAAGCCGATAGAGTGGAAGCCAATCTCACAGCTGTCTTTGCCTTTCTGGTCATGGTCTCCAAGGTGAACTTCGACGGATTTGGCACCACCACACTGGGTGTTCTTGACGATGGTTCCATCCTTCTTACAAGGCACGGTCTGTTTGCAAACACTTCCGTCTTCCATTCCATAATGGAACTCCAAATGGGCGTCAAACTCGGTCGAAACCTGCATCTCAGTCACGGAGAACCCGTTTTTCAGCTTATTACCGCAGTCAAAGGACACCGGTTTGTTCTTTGCAACAGTGTTCTTGACACACTTGCTGTTAAAGGTCCTCTTGGTCAGCGCATCTCGCTTGCCGAAGCTGTTGGCGCAAGACCAACCACCACCACCAAAATTAAAGTTGTCGTAGTTGTTGGTCGGGCCAGTAGGAAGGTCTTTCCAATCATATCCTCCCTTTTGCTTGTCACTACACTCGTTGTTGTTGGTATCAGGTGACTTGTATTTGGGGGCATGAAGATCCCAAGTGGCAACCACCTGCTGGGCCGCCAGCCCAGAGAGGAGAATAACAGAAGTAGAAAACCTCATGGTAGAGGTGGAACGATATGTTCAAAGAAGAAAATAACGAGTGTCGAAGCCCTGCTTAACGATGGTGGAAAAGAGATCTAACAGATGAACAAGAGCAAAGAAAACGAATGACTCTGGCTCTAGAAGGCTTTTAATAGAGAAAGGAAAAAGTACTGAACTGGAGAATGAAAGAATGTGAGATGCGAGGTATAGTCATAGATATAGGCTTGCAGCGCACCGGCTTGAAACATGCGGTCTCAAAACAACCTTACCCAAGCCAGAGCCGGTGATTGAACAGCCCGTGTAGCGACGGACAGTGAGTGGTTCCGTCCAGTTTGTCGCGCGGCATATGGTTGCATTGTTAGAGCATTCGCTGGGGCCAGAGGGCAACATGGTGGTTTGCGGGGTCTCACGTCTGCAGCCGTGGGAGGCTTTTCGGCGCTTTGAAGTACGATCCATGTTGATGATGGAGCGCCGTACCCCCTACCCCTATGCAGGTACAGCGCCAATCAGCAGCCTTTTAGGCGCCCCGTAAAGCTGCCTACCATTCATTGGCCCCGGAGATTCAAGAGTAGAACTTCATATAGATGGATTGATGCCTATTCGAGTGGATGGTCGGGTAAAGCAAAAGAAACATGGCAACAAAGATAGACGCATGGACGACTAGAGCCATTGGCTAGCGATCAGAATGCTTCGAATGAATTGTGCCCAAGGTCAGAAGTATGCGACCAGGGCTTGGGGCCAGACGATAGTGGTCAGATAGACATCCATTGCTGACTCTTGACGCTGATGTTTGTGTACTCCGTACTGAACTGTTACTAGTGCGAATTTCCTCATTGAGCGTCGTTTACCCCCAACACTTCCACTTCTGCTCTCACCCTAAGAAGAGTTGTACCCAATTTGGATAACCCTGATCATGGTCTTACAATTCAAAAGCCATGTTGTTTCATGATTTTCCTAGCCCCCTTGAGCCTGCAGCGGCCTCGGTCCGTCAACAGTACAAGCGCTGGCTCCGGTGCGTAAAGGGACATCACTGAAGAATCAATACTTTTGGTCATCCCTTCGTCAAGATGCGCTGTTACGAGAGAATTTAATAAGACGATTGTCTTTCGGCACAGACAGTTTCCTAGATCACAGAAACTATCGATCTCCCCAACAAGGTGTGATGACTCTGAGTGAGGACCGGAAATTGATACTCGGACTTTTTCGAGTTGGTGGACCTTTGCAGTTTCTAGACCGAATGCGCTGATGTATGCAAGGCAAGCTGCTCACCATGGGCGTCGACATGTAGGCGAGGGTCGGAACGGTGCACGCAGGAGGTGGCAGTGCTGGCTTGCGCATGCTTGTGGTTAGAGACATCTCGAGAAGACGGAAACCCGGGGTTTGATGGGCTTGAGGGAGTTGGCTGCGTGAGCGTGCGCAGTGATCCTTTTAGCGCGAACTTATCCAGAACGCCTTTTGGACCAACATGAGCACACTACGGAGACCGATGACTTTCCTCGGACATCCGATGAAGGATTCATTAGGGCGTTGGTACTTCTTTTCAAATGATCATCCAATTGTTGTCGCCCTTTTGAGCACCAAATCCTCCTCCTCTGTGAATTTCCATGGCATGTCTTCACGAACGGGGTCACTGTTTCAGAACCCTATGATCTAACAAGCCGCTTTTCAAGCGGCCCAGAAAGCTCGAGACTGACTCGACAGTTGTTTCTCAAACAGGTCTAAACGTCAAGCAACGGTGAAAGAAACGGAATAAGAAAGGCCAACCTCATACGTGGAATAAGTTGAGCTTAGTTCGTTCGAACTGTTCCAGATGTAGAGAGATCCTTCCCTCTTTTAGTCGGCAAATCATGCTGATGAGATATAGAGATTGATTAGACCTTTATATTCTTCTGCTCGGATTGAAGTAGTTTTTCATTCCTTGAGTTTTCGATTATTCTCCCCAACCTCAATGGGTATGGACTCAAAGTCTCCTTCTCCAATTCAAGCAAACGGCATCCGAGAATACAGAAACGTAGTCTTGGTTATGCCAGTCCTCCTTTGGTTCCTGGAAGAGAATATAGAGTGCAGATATTGCTCCTCGAGCGGCCTGGTGTACCGGCAGAGGTTCCACCTTAGCAAAAGTAACATTGTTTTCCCGCCAACGAAGCTTGGAGTCATTCAGCTATGAGTGAAGACGAGCTTGAGACAATAATTTGGCCTGGTTTCTAGTCTGTAGAACGTGTCCATCCTTTTGTTCTTTTGAGAATTGCGATGTGGTGTATAGGAGCAGTAACGGAGATGGACCACAGACATAACAGGCAGCTGGCATGTGAGATTTGCCAAGTCGAACTAAACCCTTTATGACACTATTCTTGGAACCTGGTCAGCTCTCTGGCCTTTCAACCAACATTTTCCCCTCAGCGTCCACCGACGAGCGAAATTCACCACACATTCACCACTTCCATTTCCCAGCCAGGACCCCGAGCCTGGCTTTTTTACAGAACAGTATACTATCGATAGACCGACCATCTATGGGCTCCACCCCGAACTCTGCGAATACATTCTCACTTGTTTGCGGCTGCACCCTTGCCGTCAGCGCAATTCCCACCACTGTTTGGGCATTCGGTCTCTCCAACATCGACACGAGCTTTGCCTCGCTATTTTGGCTACTGGCGGGAGGTCCGCCTTGAGCTGGGCGGACGGTAAACTTTGAAGTACGCGCGACTATCTTTCGGTGTTGACCGGTTTCCGCTACCCACTGGCTTTCTAATGCTAAACTATGCAGCGCATTACCAATACAAAACTTTGAAATAACGAGCGAGCAATCACTTCGGTACCCATATTAATCTTCCCGGTCCCATGACGCCCATGGCGCTCTTCAGTTTCGACGAGAACGATGTCCACCTCGCGACTGCTGGATCGGTTCGGGGAACCGGGCTAAAGGCACTACCACCAAATTCCCCCCAGGCCGATGTCACAAACAGAAAAATTGTGGGATATGAAAGTGACAGCATGGATATCGATATCAAAGAGCAAAGTTTCAAAACGGCCTGTGGAACACCTACAATGAATGTTGTCTCCCCTGCGCCGAGCCGCACTCTTCGAGCGCCTGTAGGAATGCACCCCCAAGTTCCACTAGAGAAGCTCGACTTTGAGAAGGTCATGAAGAAGGCCCAAAAGAAGAAGAAGAATAATAAGAAGCGAACGATGAAGCCGGGCGCTCCTGCCACGGAGACCATTCGAGGATTTACAACACCGATCACATCTGGAGCTGAAGAGTCGGACATGTCTGTTGCAGGCACTCCATGGTTGGGCCCCACAACGCCTGGGTTTCCCAGCGTTACAAGCAGTCCTGCTCTCCGGCCAGTCTCCGCTGCAGGCGGTATCAGCAACAGTATTAGCAATCTCAAGCAGCAACTGGAGACGTTGAGTCTCGGCGCGAGATATGATTCTCCAGGAAAGACCCATTCTACTGCCATAACAGAATCTGGATTCTCTACTGCCACTCCTAGTGTCTCTGGCCGCAGCGACAGTGATAAGACTCAAATGGATCGTTATGAAGTCAACCTTGAGCATGATTTTATCAGCTCGGCGGTTCCTTCCAAGCCAGCAACCCCTCCCAGTGAATCAGAAGTGCAGTTGAGCTCTACCTTGCGCAAAATGTCCGCAGAAGACTTTGAGCCCCTGACTTGCCTCGGAAAAGGAAGTTTTGGAACTGTGCTGCTTGTCAAGCATCGTACTACCGGACGTCTTTACGCCCAAAAGCAGTTCAAGAAGGCTTCGCTCACCGTTCATAAGAGGTTGGTAGAGCAGACGAAGACCGAGCGTGCCATCCTTGAGAGCGTCAATCGGCACCCATTTGTTGTCAAACTATTCTATGCCTTTCAGGACCATGAGAAGCTCTACCTCATTCTGGAGTATGCGCAAGGCGGCGAACTCTTCCACCACCTTGCTAGTGAGCGCATGTTTTCTGAGGAAACGGCAGCCTTTTACATGGCCGAAATGACCCTAGCCCTCGACCACCTCCATCGCACCGTCGGCGTCGTCTACCGCGACCTCAAGCCCGAAAACTGCCTCCTGGACTCCGAAGGCCACCTCCTCCTCACCGACTTCGGCCTCAGTAAGGTCTCCGTCGACGGCGACACCAAATGCAACTCTTTCCTCGGCACCGTTGAGTATATGGCCCCTGAGGTCATCCAAGGCAATGACTACGGTATGTCGGTGGACTGGTGGTCACTCGGTGCGTTGGGCTTCGATCTCCTCACTGGTTCTCCGCCTTTCAAGGGGAACAACAACGCCAAAATTCAGGAGAATATCACGAAGCAGAAGCTCGCCCTGCCGTACTATCTCTCCGCCGACGCCAAAGACCTGCTCACGCGTCTCCTCCGCAAAGACGCTAAGAAGCGCCTCGGCTCTAATATGCCCAAGGACCTGCAAACCATCAAAGCGCATAGATTCTTCAGGAAGATTGATTGGAAGGCGTTGGAGAAGAGGGAGCTGAGCCCGCCGATTCAGCCGCTGATTACGGATCCAGAGTTGGCGGAGAATTTCTCGGATGAGTTTACGGGATTGGCGTTGAGTCCGGTGGCAACGCGGGGTGGGGGTTTCGATGAGTATATCAAACAGGCGGAGCAGGATCCGTTTGGCGGGTTTAGCTTTGTGGCAAGTCAGAGTCTGTTGGACGCTGGCGAATGGGGGTATTGATTGTTGAGTTGTTGAAGGGAACCGAGAGCACTAAGAGTAGGGAGAGAGTTTAGGTTCAGGAAAGGGGGCTGGCACAGGAAGCGGGGCCTGCCGGTCATTGCTTTCATTCTTGCGTATGCTCTTGGGTCGGGAACAGTGGAGAGGAAATGGTTAACGTTCTTTCTTAAGTTTTCTGAGTGAGAGAAGGGAGGTGAATAAGAGGGTTAGCGGTTATTGCTTTCATTCTTGTGAATAGAATGAATGCCTTTGGATCAAGGCTTTCGAGAGGTAGAAATAGTTAGTCCCATTTTTTTTCCTTGGGCATTGCCCCGATTCTAATTTCTTTATTCGGTCTCTAATTCACATGCTTGCAGTTGCCAGTATAGATAGATTTCATAACGTTGAATCATTAGACTATCTTCCGTTATTTCCTCTTCCGATTGCACAAAGTAAACATATTCCATGAATTAAAGGAGGGTCATTACAAAACTCTACATCCGAACTAAAGGGGGATATCGTTCTGAAACCAAATTACTCCTCCCACGGAACCCACTCTCATCATGCGCGTAACCCTAGTGAACTTTCTAAGCTTATAGGTATACAGCCGAGTTACCTCCCGCTAGAAAACCAGGGGAGGACAGTCGACCGTTATAAAGCAAAGAAAAAACTATATCTGAGATTTTCGTGTGCACACCGCTACGACCTCGGATTATCCAACGGCGCCGTCCCATCGGATTTTAGAGACGAAGGATCAGGCAGGTGTGCGACATCTGGGAGGTTATTCACAGCAACTTTGAACTCCTCTGTGGACTCCTTTTCGTCGTGGATGATGAGAGGGGGAGATTGCTTTTCGCCGTCTCCGCCATCGTCTTTGTGGGAGGCGATACTGGGCGAGTATGAGGAGACGGAGGCGCTGCTCTCCAGGGCAGACTCGGACTCTACGCGTTCTCTCTCGAGGCGCGTCTCTTTGCCGCGTTTGTGGCAGTACCAGAATACGAAGAGGAGGACTGTGTGAGTTGTTAACTTTGATGTCCAAAGGGAATGGGGCGTGAGATTCTAGGGAATAGGAGAGAGAGGCGGTAAGAATAGGGGGAGTAGGTACTGGGGGTAGGTACTGGGGGTAGATGATAAGGGGAAACAGAGCTAAGAAGACTCACGGAAAACAGCCAAACTCATCAAAACATTCGTCCCTGTAACAAAGGCCGGAAACCTCAACTTCAAGAAATTCAAAATACTTTTCAACATCGTGGCCACCGCTCCCTCCGCAGACACCAACTGCTTCAAGCTCGGAATCTTGGACCGTTTACTCTTCTTCTTCCCCTCCCCCGATGCAGTTCCACTAGCAGAAGCCACTCCTTTTTGCTTCAAATCAAACCCAGGTTTCTCCGCCTGCGCAGCCAGCAACTCCGGTCCCAACGCCGCCGTCATTTTGGCAGGGAGACTCTTCACAAGATTCTGCAAAAAGGGCGGGAGATTACCGTACATTTTCTTCAACTGGCCCTCGGAGTCTGTGAGCAGCTTCTCAAGGTCGTTATAGGCGGTCGGCACGCCATTCACAATGTCCTTGAGCACGAGCTTGAATTTATCGAGAAGTTCTTGGGATTCGGTGCTGAAAGAGAAGACACGATTGTTTACGGCGGAGAGGTTGAGGTCGTCGAGGATTTGGGTGAGATCGTTTTCCTCCTTTTCTGCCTCTTGTTGTTGCGCTGATTTGGTAGCTTCTGCCGCATCGTGGAGGGACTTGGAAGCATTGTCCTTGTCTTTGGCGCTTTGCTTCTCATGCTTCTTGTCTTGTTTCTCCTTGACCTTTTCCATGGCTTGGTCTTTGGATTTGGTGAATCTGGCTTGTGTCATGTTGAAGTACGACATGAAGCTCTTTCGCTTTTCCTTGTTCTCACCGGTGGTGTCGTCGCCCGACTTCTCTCCTTTAGCTTCTATGATTACTTCGGACGGACTCATGGGTAGGGGTACTTTCTCTGCCCCATCCATTAATGCTTCTTGGGCATCTTTGCCCTTCAGCTCCTCGCCATTGTTCAGTATGACAGTCCGTCGTTCTGGGAGGGGAGGAGGTGTAGCATCTGGTCCTGCAGCGATAGAAGCCAGGCGCTCGAGAAACTTCTCATCTTCTTCGTCCAGGACTGGAGATTTGGGAGTCTGGTCTACGTTGAGGAGTGGAGAAGCAGCGGTTTGATGTGTTTTCTCTTTGCCCTTCTTGGAGGGCTTCATAAGGTTGAAGTAGGAGAGGGACATGGTGACTTTCGTACTCGTATATTCTTTAGAGGGGAGAAGTTAATTTGGAGTTCTAGGTCAGACAGCAGTGATAAGACCCAGATATATCGTTCACGAGCTTGTAAGTTTGATAGAGGGGGGATGATCAGCTACCCCATGTGTTGCGTCATATCGCCCGGGTCTAGCTCGCACAGCCACAGCGCCACATTAGTTACGTATGGAATTCGACACTAACGTCTAATCTGATGGTGAGGGTTGTTTCTCTAGTTATAATGAACTCTTGAGTTAAGCAAACACTTCTAAGCACCTAACCCAACCCCAACTTATGGGCAAGGTACGTTATTTTGCAATATAGAAGGTATTATGAAGCTGAAAGCGGCTCATATTGCTATTATTGATATTTCTAGGCGTTGTAGTGCCACTTAATCCTCTAATATTTGGTTGCTCAGAACTGGCCCAGAACTTGCTCATTTCCGGTCATTTTCGAACCCTTAGAGGTATCCTTTCATTTAGACTTCTATAAAATGTCTTTTGTTTCATCATTTGTTCAAATTCTATTATGTGAATCGGGACTTTCATGATAAGTAGGACTAGGCTGGTTTGTCTTCCATCAGAAGTGGTATCATTGCCACCCCGATTCACCCATGATAATGTGCAATACAAGACGATATGTCAAATGAACATTCAGACTCAGGAGAGAGATCTCCCAAATTAGAATATACTACTTTGGCTCCTACTATGTTCTATTCACTCGCTCCGTTATGTGAGGAGCGTCCCCTTCACGCTCTGCCACAAGCCCGCCGCAGGTAGGTTACTGTCGTAACATTCACTTCGAGGGTACACCGCCTTTGGTCTGAGTCATGGAAAGATGGAAGAGGTAGCCAGTCATCAAAGGATGTGAATATTTGTTTACTCATGCCGTCTCTCGCCTCTTCCTTCAGATACTTAACCCCCTCTTCTACTCTCCATCCGTCACCTGTTTCCTCTCCCATCCTCCTCCCTCAACCTCATTTTCAACCTCCCGCTATATCTCCTTCTTTTTTTTGTATAGCTTGGCTTCACCGTAGTTGTTGGCTTGAGGCACAGTTTTATAATCCGTCTCACCCTCAACTGGTCTCCCGTTCTGCGACGCTGCGACCCTTTCCCTTCATCCACTGAAAGTCAATGCAGTAGCCATGGCTGACTACGACGTATTCAGCCTCGTAGACACTCGTAAGTTAGATCCGCCTGCTTCACGAAAAAAAAATCAGGCTAATCCAACCTTTTTTTTATAGGAGAAAATGACGATGAGCTTGCGGCTGGCATGTTTGGTGGGCAAGACTCAGGTAGTTCCGGTATGCTCGGTGACATGTTTGGAGGTGGAAATGATCCAAAGTCTACCATAACCTCGTCGTCAGCCAAGAAAGTCCGTTTCCGGAAGCCCTCCAAAGTCGTTGGGGACGATGATGAGGATGACGTCTCGGATAACTTCGAAGATGTATGAGCTCTTTATTTGCTTCGATATCCATATGCTCACTTGGACGACACAGGCAGAGAATGAAGAGTTCGAGCTGGAAGGCTACGAGAACCTTGAGCAACCTGGTAGTTACGCCAGCGATGAGGATGATAACGACGACATGGACGACGATGATGATGATGAACCCCTGGAACACAAGACCCGCCATGCATTCTTTGACCGATCTGTTCGCATGGCAGAGAAGGCTGCTCTCCGTACCCAGTTTGAGGAGGACAATTCTTTCACCCTCAACGAAGATGACGACATTATCACTCGTCCTACTTCGAGGGACCCGGGTTCCTTTGGTCGTAGGAACCGTCAGACTGGCTCCACCCTACCGGCATACCACAAGAAAGTATCTCACGAGTTGGACTCCGATGATGAGCTGATGGTTACAATGCGCGACAAAGGTTACACTGATCAACAAATCGCTGACCGTCTGGCCCGTGAGGGCCGCTGCCGTTATGATCGCAAGTCCATTGGTACTCGCATTGGTTGCATCAAGCTGGCTCAGGCGGCTCACATCGATAGACTTTTGGAGGAAGGCTACAAAGTGTGGGAATTCGAAGATGTAAGTCGGTCTATAATTGCTATGGGATATATCCATTGCTAACATTTGGACAGGATCAACTCCTCATGAAAGCCTATGAGTTAGCCGATATTGAAGTCAGGTACGACATCGAGCGAATCCGTGCCTGGCGCTTCCGCAAAGTCTCCGAGCAAATGCGCCGTCTCAGCAAAGATGCCCTCTTCTCCGCCAAAGCTTGTCAAGAGCGCTACCGTGCCATCATGAACGGCACCGCCGGCATCCCCACCGACCTCGACGACGACCCTGACGCACGTCGCCAAGAACTAGAGAAACACCGTGTTGCGCGCCAACTTGCTCGTGAGGCAGACGAGGCCCAGAAGGAGAAGAAGGCCGAAATCAAGCACCGCATCAAGGAAGAAGCCCGCCTTCGCAATACGCAGAAGGCCGAGCAGACCGCTCTCAAGCGCGCCGAAAAGACGCAGGAGAAAGCCGATCGTGCTATGAGGCGCGCTGCTCAGCATCAAATGAGACTCCAGCGTGCCCAGGAGAACAAGCAGAACAAGCTCAGTCGGTTGGAGGAGATCAAGGCCCAGAAGGTTGCTCAGGCTCAAGCGGCCAAGGACGCTCTTGGTGTGAACCCACACTCTCCGCTCAAGGTTAACCGTGTTCTCGACTTCAAGGCCGTCACTCCTGAAACGCCTGATCCGCGTATTTATTTGTCTTTCTCTGACCTCAAGACTCTCTGCAAGGACCGTCTGCAGGATGCCGACGATGTGTACACTCTCATGCAACTCAAGGCTACGTGCCGTTCCAAGGGCCTCAGCACTGCTGGTACCAAGATCCAGATGCGGTACCAACTCGCTTTAAATGAGGCACGCAAGTATCCTAGCTTTGAGAAGAACCTTGCCCGTGAGATCGAAGGAATCGCTAGGCCTGAGGATGAGGAGAGTGGCGAGCAGATAGAGTCTATTGAAAAGGACTACGTTATACTTGTTTGAAAATGGTAGTGGCCTTGGATCCTATCTCTTCTTATTTCGCGCTCTACTCTCTTCTCTCTGAACGGTTTGCATCGGCGCTGGCTAGACATACATGGTTGGCCACACAAACACATAGGATGGATCCTTTGGTTTTCATTACTCGGTTTAGCATCGGTTTCTTCCTTTGAGTCACTCGAAATTCTCTGGAAAATTCTGGAAAATAACACTCTTTCTTGCTTCAGTAACTTCAATTCCCTTTTCATTTTCAACAATTTCCTCGCTCCCCTTCTTCCATTCATTTACCATACAATAAATGAGTTATATCTATTGTTTCCACAGGCCAGGTATGCACGTTTAGTTCTCCGGGGATTTCATTTTGGTACGGAATTGTCTTGATAATGCTGAGAACTCTGTGCGTGTGCCGGAACGAGGGGTTTTACTAGGCCTAATAATGAGCCCCTACTGGTGCCTCCCTAGAGTTACATAAATATTCCTCTTTCTAGAAGTATGGTAGGAGGGCTTGCATCCTTTATCCATAATGACCGGTTCTTGTACAGAAAAACTGTTAGAGATATTAGAGATAGTAGGTCGGTTGGGCTTTTGTTCTGGATAGACATATACTGGATGTTATACTAGTGTATTACTATAAATACTCTATATGTAACCACTATACCCCTTATACTGATATAGATAGGTAGTTAATAGGATTCAGAGGCTTCGAGTGATCGTGGGAAGACTTATTTAGAGTTACAATCACCCAAAAAGGTTTATCGCGGTACACTATACTGAGTACAGAGAAGCAAGGTATTATAGTATGCCTCTTTACTCCACCATGGAGTGAATCCGCCGTTGAGTAACAGAATTATATATCTACGTAGGCATTGGGTGACGTATATCTCGCTTGTCCTATCCAAAGTGGGGTCAAACCTAAACTCCTAAGAATTTCTCTAGAAGCCGAAGGATCCGCGCCCTCCTCTCATCACCATTCCAAGTTCCGGCATGGCATCCAAACGCATACTCGTGATAGCGGGTTCAGATAGCTCTGGTGGAGCGTGCGTTACCCCTTACAGTGCTTACAATATCACTTGGTTTACTAATTTTTTTTTCCTATCAGCGGTCTGGAGGCCGACCAGAAAGTTATTGCGGCTCATGGCTGCTATGCAATGACTGCCACTACGGCGCTCACGGCTCAGAATACTAAGGGGGTGACTGGTATTCAGAGGACACCGCCGGAATTTGTGGGAAAGCAGATTAGGGCGGTTGTTGAAGACGTTGGGGTAGATGTTGTTAAGATAGGTTTGAACTCATATAATATATTTGCGATGATATTGTCTGGATGCTGATATTATTCTTTAAGGCATGTTAACGTGTGCTGGCACTGTCGACGTGGTGCGGCGAGCAATTGAAGAATATAGGATTGCGCTTTCTGTTATTGACCCTGTATCTTCACCCCCCATTTTCCCTTCTTAAACCGATATCAGCTGACTAGAAAAGGTGATGGTATCGACGAGTGGCTCGCAGTTGTTAGAGCAAGATGCTGTGAGCACGCTTATTGAACGGTTGCTTCCCTTGTCCACGATAGTTACTCCAAATCTACCGGAAGCCGAATTACTCCTGAAGACAACAGGTATCTCCTTCAAAGAGCCGGAATCGGTGGACGACGTAGTGGGTATGGCTAAAGCTATTCACAGTTTAGGACCCACGTATGTGCTTCTGAAAGGGGGCCATCTACCATTTACCAAAGATCGGGTGGTTTCGAAGGGAGAAGCTGACAGACAGATCGTGTTGAATGTGCTGTATGGGGAAGGGAAGACGACGTTGATTGAATCACAGTATGTGGAGTCGAAGAACACGCATGGGACAGGATGTTCGTTAGCATGTGCGTAGCATCCTCATACACCTCTCCTATAGTCCACTAACCAGTGGGGCAGCTGCCATCGCCTGCAACCTCGCCTTGGGTATGGATATGATTAAGGCCGTAACAAAAGCCAACAAGTATGTCGAAGCGGGCATCAGAACCAGCACAGCTCTCGGGAAAGGTAATGGGCCGATCAATCACTTCCATTCGACATACAATCTTCCTTTCTACCCGTAAGTTGTCTCCGCGTGTTGAGTTGATGTTTTATTGACGTACTGGAGAGGCGGCTTTATCGACTACCTACTCGACCGCGACGATGTCCGAGAACCGTGGCGGCAGTACACTGAGCATGACTTCGTAAATCGACTGGCTGCGGGGACGCTGCCGTTAGAGCTTTTCAAGAACTACTTGATTCAAGATTATTTGTTTCTGGTAAGTCGTGGTGATAGATGTCCAACCTCAATACTGACTCCAAGCAGATACATTTCGCCCGTGCTAATGCGCTGGCTGCCTATAAGGCGAAGTCAATGGAAGACATTGGTCGGGTAAGTAGTTTTTTGACGTGTGCTAATCATTCTTCTCTGATTCTGAACAGTCGGCAAAACAAGTGCTTCACCTGCAGGAAGAGATAAAACTGCATGTCGGATTCTGCAAAGAGTTCGGGATTTCAGAGTATGAGTTTCAGAAGCATGAAGAAGATGCAGCATGCACCGCCTATACAAGGTATGAGGCATGAGAATAATTAAAGGTTCCTTAGTTGATGCCGAGTAGATACGTGCTCGATATCGGTCAATCCGAAGACTGGCTTGCCCTGCAGATAGCACTGCTCCCATGTCTGATCGGATACGGCTTGATCGCTAAAAGACTGTACGACGACCCGGAGACAGTCCGAGAAGAAAACAAGTACTGGAAGTGGATTTTGACATATGTTGATGCAGACTATGCTGAAGCTATGCAGAACGGCAAAGGTACTAGAATCCACCTCCCCGCTTAGACGGTAGTAGTAGTTCGGTGTCTAACTAGAAACAGAGCTGATTGAGAAACATGCGGTTAAGCAGTCGGTCTCAAGGATAGACGAACTCGCTCATATATTTATTCAGGCAACGAAGGTGAGTTGGAAGCACTGTTACTCATATATATGTGACTGACCATCTCAAGTTGGAGGCGGGATTTTGGGACATGGGCTCGAAAGGAGCAGATGCGGCAAGAGGGTGAATGTAACAGGTATATATATATATATATATATATATATATATGTGTGTGTGTGTGTGTGTATATATTTGTGTGTATATATGTGTGTATATATGTGTGTATATATGTGTGTGTATATATGTGTGTGTATATATGTGTGTGTATATATGTGTGTGTATATATGTGTGTGTATATATGTGTGTGTATATATGTGTGTGTATGAAAATAGTCAGGTCTTGATTGGAAACTTAGCAGAGATAAAGACAGAAACGCGTCAGAACAGTCCTGTCGTCGCTCACCGCTGAAAGTCAGGAAGGTGGTGAAAGGTCCAGATCAAAGTGGGTCACGTGTGGGTGTCTTTGGGGCGATCTCGGCTATGCTTGCCCTAGCGCCGAAGACCCTATTAATTAGCTTAACTTGGCGCCAAAAAATATTCTTCGCCGCTTCCACTTTTTCTCTGCGCGACTGTCCATAACACTGCTGCCTCACCTCCTTCCTCTCACTCTCATCAACACCCACTTCTCTCATCGCACAACCCATTTTCCTCAGTTCGCCCCTCATAAGGCGACACTCTTTCCATCGTTTCTTTGCTCTTTAACCCCTACATCGGTCATCAACACGACCCAACACCCTTCGTTCTTTCACCCAGTCCCTACCTACAGAACAGCTATCGACCATGTCTTACGGTGGTGGTTATGGTGGCTCCCGCGGCGGCGGTAATGGATACTCCAATGGGTACGATACTGGAAGCCGTGGGTATGGCTCTTATGGCTCCTCAAATAACTATTCCCAAGGGTATGCAAGTATCCCACGGTTTAGGAATTTATGGTCCTTCAATGTCACTCCACGGGGTCTGATTTCTTTTACAAATCTCAACGCTGATTGAGCAGGGCGCCCTCTCTAGCACTGGTTTCACAGAGTGCAGTGGATGGCGCAGTGTTATCGGTCGCGTTGTAGATTCTCTCCTTTATTTCTTTTCAAAGCGACAGCAAAACTAACTCATAATAGACACAGCGGCGGCAACGGCTACTCTAATGGTGGTTCCAACGGATACTCCGGCGGCGGCGGCGGCTACGGTGGCGGTGGTGGCTACGGCGGAGGTGGAGGTGGTTATGGCGGCGGAGGTGACAGGATGGGTCAGCTCGGTGCCGGCCTCCAAAAGCAAAATTGGGGTAAGTTTGTATGAGCGTTTGACGTCTGAGCGTCCTACTAACCACGATTACACAGATATGAGCACTCTGCCCAAATTTGAGAAGTCCTTCTACAAAGAGGACCCAGCAGTCTCGGCTCGTTCCGACGCAGAGGTCGCCGAGTTCCGCAAGGCACACGAAATCACCATCCAGGGCAAGAACGTTCCCAAGCCAGTCACAACCTTTGATGAAGCCGGATTCCCTTCATATGTTATGAACGAGGTCAAGGCACAAGGATTCGAGAAGCCTACCGCTATTCAGTCCCAGGGTTGGCCTATGGCTCTTTCCGGTCGCGATGTTGTCGGTATTGCCGAGACCGGTTCCGGAAAGACCCTTACCTACTGCCTTCCTGCTATTGTCCATATCAACGCCCAGCCTCTTCTCGCACCTGGAGATGGTCCCATTGTTCTCATCTTGGCACCTACTCGTGAGTTGGCTGTTCAGATTCAACAAGAAATCAGCAAGTTCGGAAAGTCCTCACGCATCCGGAATACTTGCGTTTATGGAGGTGTACCAAAGGGACAGCAAATTCGCGATCTTGCCCGTGGCGTAGAAGTCTGCATTGCCACCCCCGGCCGTCTGATCGATATGCTGGAATCTGGCAAGACCAACCTCCGCCGCGTCACTTACTTGGTTTTGGACGAGGCTGATCGCATGTTGGACATGGGTTTCGAACCGCAAATCCGCAAGATTCTCGGACAGATCCGTCCTGACAGACAGACTTGCATGTGGTCCGCTACGTGGCCCAAGGAGGTCCGTCAGTTGGCCTCCGATTTCCAGCAGGACTTCATCCAGGTCAACATCGGATCGATGGATCTCTCCGCGAATCACCGCATTCAGCAGATCGTTGAGGTTGTCTCAGACTTCGAGAAACGCGATCGCATGTCCAAGCACCTCGAGAAGATCATGGACGATAAGAACAACAAGATCTTGATCTTCACAGGTACCAAACGTGTTGCCGATGACATCACACGTTTCCTTCGCCAGGACGGCTGGCCAGCTTTGTCGATTCACGGCGACAAGCAACAAAATGAGCGTGATTGGGTCTTGAACGAGTTCAAAACCGGCAAGAGCCCCATCATGGTCGCCACTGATGTGGCTTCTCGTGGTATTGGTATGATTACACACCCCTCCCCCTTCCCCTCCCCCAGTCAACTATGCGTGATCTGTACAGGTGCTCTGCTCTTTACGTCTCGTGCGCTCTCGCGTTTCACATATGACATCGTCCAGGGCTTTTTGTGTTTCTCTGATCTGTTTCCCGGGATCCTTGGATATCCTCGGTGAAGATTGCTCTCTTCACCGACTTTCTGTTTCACGTATCCAAAAGGTACTATTGAGGCAGAGTGATATTTCTTGACATGTTCAAGTTCCTCCAAGTTTCCCGGACCAGGAGATTTCCGCAGCCTATCCACTGGACCAGGATGACATGATTTGCTTGAAGCGCGCACTGAGACGATTGGTCGCAACATACTGCAGCATCTCGCTATTATTAGCTTGATTATTTGCTCACAAAACTTACCTGATGATGGCTAACCCATTCAAGATGTCCGCAATATCACCCATGTGTTGAACTATGACTACCCGAACAACTCGGAAGACTACATTCATCGCATTGGGCGTACCGCTCGTGCTGGTGCCAATGGTACCGCCATCACGTTTTTTACGACCGATAGTAAGTTGCTACATTCGCTTCCATATCAGACCTTGAAACTAACAGGTTCTCTAGACTCCAAGCAGGCTCGTGATCTCGTGAACATCCTTACAGAGTCTAAGCAACACATCGATCCTAAACTTCAGGAGATGGCCCGCTACGGAGGAGGTGGTGGCGGTGGCCGCTGGGGAGGTGGCCGTGGCCGTGGTGGAGGTCGCGGCGGCGGTGGTGGTAGTGAGTATTCCATCTTCCAACAGTCATGTAAAATGAAGCTAACCGTCTCTTTAGGGTGGACTGGCAGCAACACGGCGCCTATCAACAATAGCCGCTGGTAAACATCATCTACCTCTCCGTCGGCGGTCTTTTTCTTTGCTCGATACCAGCAACCTTACGGTGTTTATGGGTTCGGCGTTCTGCTATAGATACTCCCGTTGGAGTCTTCCTAAAATTTGGTTTTCTTTTCTTACAACCTCACAAGGGTAGATATGCCTTGAACTATGCCCCTATCTACTAGGACATGTTCACCGACCTGACTGGTCAGCAGTCTAAGGGCAAATCGTATGAGGCTGAGTCTGCACTAATAGAATGGGCATTTTCTTGTTTTTAAATGGGGACTCTTCCTCTCTTGTTTTACTTTGGCAACTCTATTACCGATATGGATCAGTCCTGCATGGTATTATGGAGATGTATAGCGGTTTGATACTTTCTACTGGAAAAGTCTGGTATCATAATGGAATCGGATATAAACGCTCAAACGGGCCGTGCATGCTTACAGTCTTGTTTGTGTTCACGTCATTTATTATAATGCTTGGATGCTCTGCCGAATGCAAGTGTTAAGTACTATGACATGATACTGTTTACCTAACTTTTATTTATGTCGTTCTGCACATTATTTTATTTCTTATATTATCTGAATATTGCGCACTCTTCTGCATTAGGCTTTTCCGATGTAATATTTTGTATTTTATAGTTTAACGTTACCTTAAAAAAAATTATAACAATTCTTGTGAACATTTAACTCTTTTTGATATATCTAACTCTCTCTGCATTACATACTCCGTCTTGACAACCGGTCTGCCTCTCTACCTGGAGTCTGTCTTTATTCCCCTTTTCTGCTGGAAACGGATTTTCAAAATAGTGACTTTTGTGGATGTCGATGCAGAGTGAGATATAATAGGGTAAGAAGACATAGAAAGTGTATTTTTTTGAGTTGGAAGACCTTGTCAGGTGCCAGAGAGGAGAGTAAAAATTCGATTCGTAGGATGATACTACGGAGTGGAGGCGTCTAAAAGATGGGGCGTTGATCAGCAGGAAAGAAGGAGGAGGTGGTGCAATGGCTGACAGACTACTCTGGCATTTGTTGATGGGTATTTTGGAGGGTTATGGTTTGGGTGAGATTTGGGGAGGTGTGGTGAGATGGGTTGGAGTTGTATGCTGTGGTTCACGGGGTATAAGGGGGGCCTTTTGAATGAGGATGGTATTTGGAAGGGTAGGGTAGGGTAGGGTATGGAGAAGTACTTTGACCTGCATATATCGTTTTTCTTCTTTCTTCTTCCGCAGGCTTGGTGAGGGGACTTGGGTAGGGTACTTTGCTCGGTGCGGGTTGGTTGGAAAGTAGATTTCATTCATAGACTAGGTGGAGTGGGCTTTCTGTTATAGGCACTTAGAGTTGAATCGGGGCAAACAAGAAAATAGAAAAAAAAAAACAAAACAGAAAAAAAAAAAAAAAAAAAAAAAAAATGTCTTACGACTTGGTATGTTTGAGGTGGTTTCGGTATTGAAGAGAAAGATGGGGTTGAGGGGTTACGCTTTAAGAGTTGAACAGGATCCTTTTTGTCGAGCAACGGAGATGTGGGGTACTTGGCTTATCTTGAAGGTGCATTGCTTCTGGGTGGACAGGAGGGTGATGTGGGAAGGGGTTTGGAAATATTCTCACGTAGAAGCGCTGATGAAGGGAAGGACACCTATTTTGGATCTGTTTCTAGGGGTGTGCACTTTATACTCTCTTTTTAGTCATTCCTTTCTACTAAAGGGCTACAAAAAATTTGCAGTGAATTGCACATTTAAAACAAACAGTATTTAGAATAGATGTGCCCTCATAACAGTACATGTGCTTGAAATAGCACGTTAGGCACGGTTGTCGAGTAAGTGATTTGGATGCTCTGGACTTTTTACATTTTTAAAAAGAATGCTGTCAAGCCGCCTCCAATATGCTCTCACACAAGAATCACCCAGTGAACAACCAGCCTGTGGCTTAGTATAAATATGTCTTCTGTCTAATTCACCGCTCTTCTAAGAAAAGCCGTAAGGAGGTTATTGGCGGCAGGAGGAAGTAAATTAAGTAGGTGGATAGAAACTCCCCTGTCATCGAGTAGACAGGCTGGCGAGAGCGGGTTTGGGATAGCAGAGGCACTCGACGATATTGGATTTACAGGAAGTCAGATCAATATATCACAGCAAGGTATGCCTTCCTTATGATAGACAACTTTTCTCATACTCAAGAGAGACACTGTGAGTATATTCAAGGTATAATCTCCTACTGACTTATACCTGCAAGACCTGCCTGCGTCATCGAGGCCGCTAGCTATGCTCATGTAGTGGAAAATGGTTCGAAGTCAATGACGCGCATATACGCACTTCATGCAGTCTTCACATCTCCATTCCCACCACGAAAGGTTTAAAGCCACACAAACACATCACATATATACTCTTTCCAAGAGAAGAAGTTCTTCTTTCAGGAAGTAGCTACAGTATCCTGGTATTCTGCCCTAACCATATCCAATCCTATGTGAATTTTCTTTTAAAGACAGGCACTAGGGAGCTTCAGGAGATCTTGAAGAAGAAAATAATGGCAAAAGCGGCTGCGGAATGGTTTCTAGAAACAAACATACTTGAACACTTCCAAGTTGTAAGGGCTATTACAAAAGAAAATACAGGGGATTGGGCCCCCTTCTAACTAACCCAGGCCGTGTCATAATAACCTCTCTGTTGCCTAAGCGGCAACGTTGACAGATAAGGAACAACAGTTATTAGTTGGTGAGCCAACGCACTATAGATAGCTATATTAGAATGATTACGGTGAGGAAAAAGGCAAATATTTTGGACTTTAGAGGGACATTCCTCTAGAGTCAGGATTCCTTTGCTCTGAGCATTGATATTACATGTTCATACGCTCGATTGGGAATTAGGTAGCACATTAAATTGAATTATTATTATTATTATTATTATTACTAATTTATTCGTCAAGGACCAAGGTTCGAATGGGAGGAATATAAATAAATCTTCCCTTTATTCTTGGTTTACTCTTTTGAGAAGTCAGGACCGAGACGCGGGTTTAAGATATAGGCATATAAATAATAGTATGACAAAAAAGATGGTGTGTCCTCTTTGTCTTCGCTGTATTTTAATGTTCTAGACCGTACATAAGGAGGAACCCCCGGATAGATTCTGGACATTCCATATTTAAGGAAACTAAAAAATATGTGTATACTGTGATTCAACATACCCTGGGTGTAGGCAGTAGTTATTGAGGGTGATGCCTCTCCAGTAGGTAGTATAGAAAGTTTTAAGTTATTACCACTAGATGGTGAAAACCGTATATTCCAACCCTCACAATATGATGCATAAGTAATGTATTTACTGCTTCGTCACAATTCGAACCATATACATTATGTCTTGACTTTCGCGTTAGTAAGTAAAGGGCTAATAGAGTGATAAAATAGTAGAGAAATATTAAATTTAAAGGGATTTTGTGAACTCTTTCCGACTTCACCAAAATCACCTAATTAACCACACATCACCTCTCCTGAGATCCCCTTTCTCACACACCCCTTCCTCCACATTAAATACCCCCTCGCATATGCCCATACTCAATAATTCATCAGTCCCACAACCCCGAAAAGAGCCATAGCTCCCATAGCTCCAGTATTGAGCGATGTGGCAGCTCCTGTAGCCATAGCAGGACCGCTGCTCTCGGACCCTGGTGCCGCCATCGTAGGTGTAGGCTGTCCGGAAGTAAAAGGGACGTTCGAGGCACTGGAACCAGAGAAAGCTGGGGCACCAGTAGTGTCGGAAGGGCTGGGGCGTGCGGTGGTGACGGAGGGGTTGAGGATGCTAGGGAGTGTTAGAAGGGCGTTAAGGGTTGGGTGGAAAATGAGCTAGGGAGGGGTTTGGGGTTCGGGAAGGGGTGGGAGGGGAGGAAGTAAAAAGGGGTGAAAGAGGAAAGGGAAAGTATCTTACTTATCAACCACATGCACAACCCCATTCGCAACCAATACATCCGGAATAATCACTTTGGCGCCATTTACGAAAACGTTCGAGCCGTCAATGGTCACTGTCACCTCTCCACCCTCCACCGTCTTCAAACGCATCCCGCTCTCCAACATACTGCTATACCCAACAGTCCCATTAACCACATGATACCCTAGGATGTCCGTAAGATCCGAGGTGCTCAAGTTAGCTAGCCCAGAAGCAATAGACTGAAACGCCTCGTTATTCGGCGCGAAGATTGTGACATCGGGCATCGTGTCAATCATTTCACCGAGGTTGGCCGCAGAGAGGGCGCCGGCGAGCGCGGTAAGGTTAGAGGCTGTAGCGGTGGTGGAGACGGGGAGGGGAAGTGTAAGGACAGCGTTTAAGATATGGACCACGCCACCGGTGAATTTTATGTTCTAATCTCGTCAGCTTCTCCTCTATTCTATCATTTGGAAGAGTAGGAGGTAGGGATTAGGGAATACATACGGCCTGTACAACCGAAGAATTCATCCCCAACCCCGAAAAAAACATTGTATTATCTCCATTCCTCAACCCCTTGACAACCTGACCCCCTGTAACATTACTGTACGTCTCATTCGTCAACAGCGTCGACACAAACGCAGGCGTCTCCGACAAATCAGCCGCCATATATGTGCCATTCAAGACATGATACGTCAACAGCGCGGTAAGCATCCCCGTGTCCGCAGCAACGGCTTTTCCGGAATTAGTGGCGAGAAGGGTTTTGAAGGCATCGTCGTTGGGGGCGAGAATGGTGATGTCTTTGGCGCTGTTTAGGGAGTCAAGGAGCGATGGGTTGGCGTTCAGGATAGAGGTTAGTTGAGAGAGTTGCGAGGTGGAGGAGAGGAGAGAGGAGAGGTTGGAGTTTGATTGAGCTCTTGTGAGGCTGAAGAGGGCGGAGAGGAGGAGGTGTTTGAGCTGCATTGTGAATGGAAATGAGGGATTATGTAATCAATGAAGGAAGGGCGTTCAAAGATTTAAGAAAATTGTGCAGTATGAATAGAGGATTATTGAGAGGGCCAAAGGGATCTTTAAGTATACTCATCCCATCCATCTTCAAAATACTCTTCTTCGACCCCACAACATGAGCCTATTTCCACGATGAAGCTGAACGTGATATTTTGTGCTCATCGCCAGGGCTCATCGCCAGGGCTCATAGCCTCAATGTCCCGTACCTGACCACGGGGCCGGAGATCGCGCTGGGGCTTAGACAGAATAACAAGGCAAAGCAATTTTTAGCACATTAAGGATAAGGGCCAAGGCATTAAAAACAGGCCAAGAGAGCGGATTACTTAACATTCGAGTCCTAGAACGTAAACAGACTCCAAGATTTCTAACGTTGTGGACTCTGAAGAGGTTAGCTTGCTGCAAAATCTTTATTACCATGGATATTGTATAGGAGAGGAATTTGTGCCAAGAAGGGGGAGGGGGGGAAGGCTGTGGAGTTCGATAATGATTCATAATGTTGTTTAAGTTGGAGTTTGATTTGAAGGTGGAGGGAAGGGCTAATGAAGAAGTTAGGACGCAACACTTCGTTTTAACATAACAGCACTTCCTTAGGCCCAATTGAAGTATCGTTTGAGGAATGAAGTTCTTGAAACCAAATCCGGAATTTTTCTTTCACATGGTGTGGAGGATGTTGATTTTGTCAAAACTCGGCACGATCTAAAGGACAAGTCGTTGTCGTATAAGCATCGCCAGGTGCTTGGTGTGGAACCTGGTAAGGGCGGTAGTCAGCTTCCCTTGGCATATGCAAATAATATCTCAGGGGAAGCTCAAACCGATGTACCTGTTTAGTATACAGTTTTAGAATTGATGCCAACATTTCTAATGTTGAAAATTAAAGGGATTATCGAATCCCTCTGCCGAGCATGTGGTTTCACACAACTTGTTAGGGATCACCAAAAAGAGCTTACGATTGTGAGCTGGTAGGAATATGTACGTTAGAACTCACAGTCTCTTCGTTGTCTAGAGTAACTAGGCGCCTACTCAAGAAATATCAAATCCAGTATAGTGATGTAGACAATCATGTAGTTGGCTCCTCAAAGCTTGGATAGCCAACCTAACAATAGTATGAACAATGCACAATCCAAAATCCATCGCTCAATGCCATGCGCTCATACAACCTTTATCACAACGCTATATTGGGATGTCATCATCCATGCTAAACTCCGGCTCCCACGTCTGCTGCGTCTGCGCATACGCTCTCGTAGTAAACTGCCGCGCAGCCATGGTCGCCGTCTCGCGCGCTGCCTCAACCTTAAATGAGGAATGAGAAACAGTCGTCCATATCCAATGGACCAGATCCATTGCAGGTCGGAACGGTCTGGATAATACAGTTAGGGTTACATAGGGCATACGTGGAGCATCCGGGTCCACCCCGAAACCTTTCATAGAGGTTGCGTAGAGCGGCTGGCAGTATATATCACTAGGCTTCATGTTAGTAATTGTGATGTGATATAAACAACACTCTAGTCCCCTTACCATAAGAAGAGCTCTGACAAACCCCAAAGGAGGGATAATAGAAGCAGTAGTCCAAGCCAAGTAAGACCCACTCGCCGCCTGGATATTCCATTGTAAAACAACCCCTTGAATCCAGTCCATGCTTGCGAGATCACTGCTTTGACTAAGTTTTGATGACCGTCTACAACACACGGGCAAGCCTGACGGGTACCTTTGGTTACTTTAGTTGTCTCCTCACTTTCTGCATGATGGACCTGGTTTCCCACCCTCTTCATGCCCCGGCTCGCATCTCGTATACTTGTTCGCGCTGCTCGGAGCCTAGCATTCATATTATGAAGGTGTATGATCTCCTTCTGCCGCTGCCGCTCAGCTTCATTCTTTGGTGTTCCGGATGGGAGCTTCAGGCCTTGCAGAGTGTCATCATCTCGGTCACGTGTCTCTGTGTCTTCGGCTGCCGACGCAATCATTTCTTCGAGTGAATCGATCGTGGAATCCCCATACGCGTCCTCGCTCCCCTGATCTCTTCCCATTGATTTTGCCTCCTCAACGATTGCTTCGAGTGCCGAGCCCGGGAGATTAGGCTTAGTCGCTTCTGGAACGGCTGTGGGAGGCTCCACGGCTTGAGATGTTTGTGTATTTTCAAAGCACTTCTTACTCGGGCTGCTTCTTTTCGGTGACGGTGACCTAGACCTAGATATGGAGGGAGTTGGAAGGGTGGGCTGGTGGGCAGGCGTTTCTATGAAAGTATCGACCCAGCCACCAGTGACTTTAGGTGTTTTGGCTGTCAACGGTGCCTGTTTTATAGATATGGGTGTAGAATTGGCATCCGGCGCTAAAGAACCTTGCCATCCACTCGATTCTTTTCTCGAATCCTCAGGCTCTTTCATCTTCAAGTCAGGCTTTCGGTTTTCTTGAACGGTTGCCGTTAGGCCTTTAGCTGCAGAGTCCTTTATAACCTCTTGTGGTCCCCGCTTATGGTTCTCAGAAGCAGTCGCGACTGTGTCTCCAGCCATAGGGTCCTTCGCATTTTCTTGTGATCCCAACTTATCCTGGTTGTTCAGAACCAGGGTTATAGTAGGTGCTTTATCAGCAGAAGTGCCTGGTTGCTTTGCCGGTGCAGTACGAGGCCGCACTGTGGACGTTCTTCCAGGACTAGGTGTGCCACTCATGCTCGAGGCTCTAGCTAGCCGTCTCAACAGCTCATGTGAATCCTCTCTTCGAGGATCCGGGCGGCTGGAGTGGGACTGGGCGTTCGCTAATATACTGCGATCCACAGACCCCACGCTCTCGGAACTTTTGTAGACAACGACTGGGGAGTTGGGTATTCTTTCCCCCTCACCACTGACTGGTAAAGAGTGCAGGGAGGATATAGACGAATTTGTTCTCCTACGCGGTTTGTTTCCCATAGAACCCATATCGCGTGTTGTTTGTTCTGATATTGATGGCCGGTTTGCAGAAGTCAATAAAGATGGCTGTGAAGCAGGTTTAGGCCATCTCTCCTCTACGGGCGGAGTTTCCCTTGCCTTGGCCTTTCGACGGGTCGCAGCTTCCTGTTCTTTGAGGCTCTCAATTTCTCTCTCACGAATGTCATCCAGCATTCTGTTCCGCGGAACATAGGGGGTCGAAGCAATAATGGATGCCTCATTCAAGTCGAAGCTCATATCCCAATCATGTATACTATCGAGAGTAGCATTCTGACGACGTGCCGACGAGGGGGTCCCGTAGTTGGAGGCAGAGTGCTTGTGGGATAGAGGACTGTCCTCGACAGAGGGTATAGGAATATCAGCATCCGAGACACGATGCGCGCCTGTCTGGCGTGGAGTATGTTCCTCAGCGTAGGGGCTGATTGCGTCCGTACGGTTGTCCGCCTGGTCCTGATGTCCAGCTTGATCTTCCGCTGCGAAATTCCGTTTTAGCCAATCCGTATTCGACCTTGCTTTCCGTCCCCATTGTACTGGCGGTCTCATCACCGGGTCTGATATATTGCTACCCTCGCTTGGAGGACTTTCAAACTGTCTCCGACCTGACGAACCCAAAGCCGCATTGTTTACCCCATTATTCCTCTCCAGGTTTTCCAATGTAAGTCCAACACGCGGATGCATCCTCGCTTTCCTAAATGCCTGAACATTGCCCCTCAGCGCGTCGTTCACTCTGCGTTGGTCCCGTTGTGATTGTATCATGAGTTTGCCGAACTCGTCGGTATCGCTTTCGAGCGCCGTGAGACCGGAAATAACTGAATCCGAGTCGTGGTGGTTGTCATGCTGCACCCACTCCTCCATTGCAGAAAGCCCATCGAGACTTCCACTGACTTTGGCGATATATGTGCCAGTTACGATATTATACGAGAGCGGGGAGAGGGGTTGGAGTGGCCGGCGCGCGGTCATCAGATTGTCAATCGAATAGTTCGGCGTCGCATAAGGTTGTGCGGAGGGAGAACGACTTCTATATGTGACACTGGACGCGTTAGCAATGTGCGATTGCGTGGTTGTTATGGTTGTTATGGTTGTTATCTGATGTGTTGCGGCGCGCGTCGGTTGGGAGGTTCGTGAAGTGCCAAAACACCAAAGGCCAATGACCGTGTGGCCCATGCACTATATAAATGCCAAGATGATCTTCGCTAGGAGGGGAGCATTCACTCCTTCAACCACATACATTCCATCGTTCACTATGCTTACTCCGGCCTGTAACTGACAATCTTCCCAAAAGTGTCTGCCATACCCCAGATGCCTCTCCTCAAACAGCTCAATTGAACAATCTGGCTGTGGTCGACAAAAAGATTCACATCAACGCCAAACTCCCTGATATACCAGTTGAACACCTTTGGATCCGCAGCTTCAAACATAACCTTTTCCATTGGCAGATCCCGCAGAATTGCCTGGATAACATCAGTCCGCCATGAGGTCACGTTCTCAGTGATGCCCTCGGACTCGATCATCATCCGCTCCACCCCCATATCTATGAACCGCTTCGCCATATTGATGACTTTGGACGGATCTGACGTGCCCATACTTTCAAGGTCTCCCGCCTGGGTATCACCGCCAGCCCCGAACTGAATCCCAAGTTCTGGCTTAGGTTTAAGTCCGAATTTCTGCACCCGTTCGACTAATCGGACCCAATCATCTGGTGGCAGTGAAAGGAACCCCGTGCTAATTTCAATCACGTCAAAGCCCAAGTCCTTGCACTTTCGGAGATACTTGTCCACCGCTTCCTCGGCATCAGATTGCGTGAGAACATGTTCCATCCAACCACCTGTGCTAACATAGACGCCATGGTCGTGTGCCATATCCAGCAGCTCGCGGAGAGCGGGTTCTGGAAATAGAGAAAAGGCGCCACCCGCAAATTTTAGCCCATCTACATGTTCACCCATAGTCTTGAGGGCGTCGCTGAGATAGTTGGGTCCCATGACCGAATAGTAGGGACCGCGGATTTCGGTCACGCTGGTTTTGCGTGGTTTGGGAGGGATTTTGTTGTGGCGGATGAAACCGAAGCCATTAGATTTGTCTTCGAGGAGGATTTTTGGTGGAGAAGATAGCGCTGGGAGGCTTGTGCTGAAGCTTCGTGTGAGTGGTGAGTAGGGCTTTGGAAAGGTAGTGAATGGTAGGCGTTGGAGGGTGGATGGAGTTGGAATGGTGCGCTTCAAGGACATCTTTGAATAGAACTGTTTCACAATGTGTGGAAGTGGAAAAATCAATTATGTTGGGATTTGTTCGATGGAAGAGACGCTGTACATATTTTGGGTTACTGTTTATTTCATCGAGCAATTGACATCAGGGTGACGTTGGCATCACGAAGATACTTCTGAGCACCAGGTGGTGAGCTCATTCGTGAGCGCTCTTTCGACTAAAAAATCTGCAAACTTCTCCCTCTGCTCATGTACAGCAAGGTTTGCCCATCGTTTTCTGGAGTCAGTTTCAATCATTTACAGTTAGGCATAGGCCAGATTTGCGCCAGAAAAACACCAATTAATACATTACACGAAAAACCGCAAAGTTACTGAAGACTTGAAGTCTACTGTCCAAATTAATGGGCCAAGACACCGAGCTCGTCTCCTCTCTCCGGGTCTTAGGGGTATGGTTGGATTCGTCCCTGTCGTGGAAGAGCCATATAGAACAAGCTGCGGCTAAGGGGGGCGCTGCATTTGAGTCTATGACTCGTATATGCGCTTCGATATGGGGCTCCTCAGTGCGGCGCTCAAAACTACTATATTCAGCAGTCGTGAGACCGATCATGACTTATGAGCACAAGTCTGGGCTGTTCAAGCGGATGGTTCAGCAATTGCCCTATCTAAAACTGCCCAGCTGCGGATAATTCAAAATAGATGCCTTCGAAAGGTGCTTGGAGCATACAAGAGGACCCCTACAGCAGCAATAGAGAAGGAAAGTGAACCGATGTCAAACGATCTATATCTGGAATCACGGGCAAAAAAAGGGCAGCAGTAACTACAACCATCCGGTCACGAAACAAATCAAGGAGAATATCGAAAAGATTTGGATAGCAGCTAGGCGAATTGGAAAGAGCTGCAGAAGGGGACGTCCTACCCGCCAGATTGAACAACCCGCCACTGAATCGATCAGCTTCGATCTAGAGCACAAGAGGCAGTTGAAAAATATGAATGTTTTAAAAGAGCTGGCTCTAGATCAAAGCAAGGTAGAACATTCCAGGGCTACCGCAAACACATAGCCATTGACAAGGCAGTGTTGGCGGCATGGAAAGAGAGGTGGCAGCGGGAAGCCAATAAAGGTGACCGGAATGCAGCAACTTGGTCGGGGGGATGGGAAAGCCAACCGCTTCACCTCTATGACGGCCTTCCTAAGCATGAAGCAACGGCAGTCTTTCTACTACGTACTGAAGTCCTTGGACTAAATGACTGGCTGGCGAGGATTGGAGTACCGGGAATCACCCCAGGCTGTCTATGTGGGACTGGACGGCAAACTCTCCAACATATCCTGGCATTCTGCCCTGACCATATCCAATCCCGTGCAAATCTTATTTTAAAGACAGGCACTACAGAGCTTCAGGAGATGCTGAAGGAGAAGAGAATGGCCAAAGCAGCTGCGCAATGGCTCCTAGAAACAAACATTCTAGAACACTTCCAGGTTGCAAGGGCTATTACAAAAAAATATATAGGGGACTGGGCCCCCTTCCAACTAACCCAGGCCGTGTCATAATAACCTCTCTGTTACCTGAGCGGCAGCGCTGGTGGATAGGGAACAACAACTAGTAGCTGGTGAAATAACTCACCATAGTTATATTAGAATGGTTTAGGTTGACGAAAAGGCAAGGATTTTGGACATTGAGGGAGACTCATCTAGTGTCGGGTTTACTTTGCTCTACACATTGATATTAAGTGTTCATAGACCCGATTGGGAACCAGGTAGCACGTTAAACTGAATTATAATAATAATATAGTTAGGCATAGGATCGAGTAAAGTACAGTACAAACATCAGCTTGAACTTTATAAGCGCACACGAATTAATACACCACATTGTGCAGATGTTAAGGGGGGTAATATATGATAGTAAAAAACCAACTATATTCAACACGCGGCTCCATCATTCAATGCAGGAACATTTCAAAAGACGATACAAAGAAGAATAACAGGAAATAAATAGGATATTGAATAATGAGCGCTTGTATACTGTATGACCGATAGAAGCGCCAGTGGAACAGGGGAAGGTAAGGCAGAGCAGGAAGGTGGTTATATTCATTGTATAGAGCAGGATACTATGGTTCTTCTTCTCTTCTGTATGTGCAGCCACTCATGCTGAAGTAGTCTAAGTGATGGTCACGTGCCGTCACATACTCACACTGAACCCGATATTCTCCAACATAGGACGTAATATGTACCTAAAGACCATAATATGCGAGGTAGACTCAGGTAGGTTAGACCGAATGAGTGGTATAGCCTCTCCACGAAAGCTCCACGCTCTTCCCGTCGTAGGGCCTTGCTGAGGTGCAGAGAATTCGCTTGGTTTGTGGTAGAAATGATACTCCAATGCAAAATACTTCAAGCCTAATTGCTTCTGAAGGCGTACCTGAGCTTTGGCCAAAGCAGCTCGGACGGTCTCGGTTGGAATGAATGTTCCCAATCACTGTAGCAAGCCTCGTAAGGGGTCTGATGCAAAGGCCCCGAACCCGAAAGCTGTCCGATTTATACCAACAAAGTTAGGTGGAATACCACACAACAAGAGCGTACGGTCTCGCTTGTTAGGATCGCGACGAGGGTTCCTGTATGTGATTATAAGTCTAGGGCATAGTTTGTGTCTACGGTGACTTTGGCTCTCTGTGCAGGTCTGTAGATGGCTGTCACAAAGGTATCTCAGTCACGCTTGAGTACGTTATTCCAGTTAATGGATATCGAATGTGGGTTGAACTCCTCGATAAGAATAGAGAATTACAAGAGTTCGAACTTTTCTTTTTCTGTGAGTGTTGTGCTTCTTCCTCTGCCGGGAAGGGAGGCTGCATTTTGCTCGAGCAGTGAGTTCAACTCCTCGAAGTCGGCACCGAACAGAAACGCTATGATCTGAATCAGATAGTTCTGAATGGGTACGAGGGTGGCTTTATGACCTATATACGTCTTCCCAGTTTCGTCCATGACATCTTCAGGATCATAGACGAATCCTGGTGTCTAAAATGCTAAGAAAACTGATGATATGATTGATCGGGATGTGAACGGGATGGTGCAGTCGATTTCTACAAGACCATGAACATTTCTATGAGACAAGAGATCGAAATGGGTGCTGGAGGTCAGCAGCAATCAAAGCACATCGAAATATCACAAAAAGGAAGTGTAGTCGTCCGTATCGTTGTCAGCCAAAATCTGGGGTGAACTAGCGTACTGATCCTCGCAGTGATCAGAAGCACGTACCATCGGAGATCTTCAACCGACAACCTCTCCTCCGCCTCTCCAGTCTTCCTTCGCCACCAAAAAAAAAATCCATACAACCCCACTACACGATCGCTATCATCATCCGCTATGGGTAACGATGGAGGCAGTATTCCCACCCGCCGCGAGCTTGTCAAAGAGGCTGCGCGCGCCCTCACATCCTCCCAAGTCAAAGAATCGCTAAACGAGCAACAAGAATACCACTGGAGTCACGACCCCCTCACGCGCAAACCACTATCAAAACCCGTAGTCTCCGACTCCGCAGGGAACCTGTACAATAAAGACTCCATACTAGAATTCCTGCTGCCCTCTGAAGACGGCGAAGTCAAGAAGGAAAAGGCTGAAGAGGTTCTAGGCGGTCGCGTGAAGAGCCTCAAGGATGTCGTGGAGGTGAAGTTTGAGGTCGATGAGAGTGAGGAGAAGGCTCCAAATGGTGGGACGGGCAGGATGGAGAAGTGGATCTGTCCAATTACGAATAAGGAGTTGGGCCCGGGGGCGAAGGCTGTATATCTCGTGCCCTGCGGGCATGCGTTTGCGGGGAGCGTGGTTAAGGAGGTTTCGGAGCAGATCTGCTTGCAAGTATGCACAATGATTCAATTACTAGTAGATTTTTTTATTTGGACAACAGCTGACATGGTGTTTCAGTGTAACGAACCGTATGCCGAAAACGACGTCATTCCCATTCTCCCAACCTCCACTACCGATATCGCAAGACTCTCACTTCGAGTAAAGACACTCAAAGAAAAAGGTCTTACTCATTCCTTGAAAAAGGCCTCGGGGAGCAAAAAGCGAAAGAAGCGCGCTGAAAAGGAAGACAACGGACTCAACAGAGAGTCTACAGACGAAGCAAAAGCAAAAGCAACGTCTTCGGAAGAAGAAAAGAAAGCCTTTAAAGCACCCAAGCCAAAGCCCGCTACAAACGCTTCCAATGGGATCAAAAATGCTTCTACCGCCTCCCTGACCGCCAAAGTCCTTGCCGAGGAAGAAGCGCGGAATAAGAGGAGGAAATTGGAGCAGAACGAGAATGTGAGGAGTCTGTTTTCCAGCAGAGACCAGAACCCGAAGGCGGGGAATAGCGCGGATTATATGACGAGAGGGTTTTCGGTTCCGAATGGCTCGAAAAGATGAAGGTGTCTCTCAATCCTACCATCGGACTTTACTCTAGAACGCTGTTGAACGTATTACTCGGGCCGTCAGATTCAGGGTATCACGATCGGAACTGCGCTGTCTCTGCTGGGTCGTCACATGACGACGATAGGTCCACGACGCGACGCATGCAGCGCGCCGATTCCCAGACGCCGGTCTCCTTAGTTATGTACCAGGAATATACCCGTCCTTATAATCCACGGTTAGCGACATCCGACCGTAGCAACGACAGAAGTGTCTTCTCAGTGAGCGAAGAGATATCATATGCGGAAATTCCGGTAGGGATAACAGCAGTTAATCTGCTATCGAATTTACAAACAACAATTTCGTGTGCTGTTGAACACTGGGTCGTTGGATGCATACTAGTTAGGCGAAATAGCTACTCGATTCTCACCAAACCATAATATATTGGCACCAATAACAAGGAAAATAATATTATATTGTGTGAACTGAGAAGCGCCCCGCCAATCATTTCACCATCAGGTGGTAATTGCTACTGCCTATGCTCCCGAAAGGGGTCATCCCTTGTTTACTACCTTCTACAATCCCCTTATAACTTTTCTATCTTTTTCTGTGGCAATTTTGGGTACTGAGGAGTGGAGGAAGGAGGAAAGGAGGAGTCAGCCATCTGTAAGTTACTAGAATAGTTGTGCGGCTTTTCCTTAAACCGTGAGATGTTTCAAGGTAACGAGTGGTCTTTCTAGCAACCTTCACCATTCTCAACCTCATTCATGGCCCTCTCAAGCGCGCCCATAATCACGCTTCCTGATATAGCTATATCTTAGCTTTCAGAGCATTTATATCCACCGGAATGTCTTCTACCCTTGCTAGAGCGGACGGGCTGGTATAAAACGCAGTGACGCTGCTGCCGCCGCTGCTGACATAATCAACCCAGTGAAGATATAATTTTCTCTAAATATAAAAAATAGTGTATTTGCATCGAACTGCCGCAGAGGTACCATCCGCTCGCTCAGGTAAGGTTTCGCCTCATGGTATACCACCATTGTAATGACTTGCGTAGCAGGCTAGAGATGTATATTTATTGGCACTGGGTTCGAGGCTGGCTCTCTGCCCCGGGTAATTTGGTTAAAGGTGTTGGAGGGCTGGGGCGAATGAATGTCGCATCAGGTGACTTTATCCCAAAACCAACCTTTCGATCAGACCAGCATAAGTTAGCCAATGCATTTGAGGTCGAGAAATTTAGAAAAAGCTCCGGAATGTTGCCATAGCGTACAGTCATGGCCATATGGGATTCTTAAGTTAAACAATGCGATTATTTCAGCATCCTAAAAACCCGCTATATGCTTTTGCCCGTCCCTATCAAACGCCTTGGGATATCATTTCCATAAACTCCGCAATCACAAGACCCAAACATCACTCCAGATACCCAACTACTACTTGGCTCTCCCTCCCTACTCATCCTCATCATCCACCTCCTCACTCTCCACCCTCCCCGTCCCCCTTCTCCCCGCGCCAGCCACTGCCTTCTCCCCTACAAAATCAGACCCCGTCCACTCCTGCTTACATTTCGGGCATTTCCTCTCCCCACTTCGTTGCCCCCGAAAAAACAACTGCGTACAGTGCTCATGCAGTCTAACTCCACACCCCCTATTCCCGCATCTCTGTCCCACCGTCACAATCTCCCTACACCCCTCACAATCCCGTATCCTAACAACCGCCTCCTCGCCACTCTCGTCGTCCGCTGGGTCATTGTACACTTCCTTCAGCCAAGACCTTAGTTCCATGAGCGCGCGCGGCGCGAGCGAATAGTATTGGGCTCGGGATTTTTCGAACCAGCCTTCTGAGACGAAGTCACGGAGGACTTTTTCTGCTTGTGGGATGGTGATGCCGATGGTTTGGGTTTGGGTAGCGGTTCCATTCTCTTCTTCATCATCGTGTTCGTTAACGTGACTCTGTCGCTGCTCCCTCACTCTAGCCAATTGCAGCGCTCTGTTTCTCTGCACGGCCATGACTTCGCGGTTCGGAGTGTTGTTCTCTTCGAACATGGCATCTAGAACCCGTTTGACAAAGGCAATTTCCTCAGGTGTGCGCGTGGTTGCGGCTTGGGTCAACGGGTCGGAGGTTGTGTTGACGAGGGCGAAGACAAGGGTGCGATCTTGGTGTTGGGAGCGCGTGGAACGGATTTCAAGGTCGAGCAAGGAAAGGCGTGAGTTTAGGGTGTGGATTGCGTTGGTGATTTCTGGTTCGGTTATGTCGCCTGTGAGGGTGGGACGGCCTGGTGATTGGGTTAGGATGGTGTGGGCTTTGAGGATGGACATAATGAATAGGAAGATAGAAGGAAGAAGAAGAAGACAAGAATTGTGCTTAGAAAGTAGGAGAATACGAAGATACAGATGGATGAATAAAAAGGTATATCAACATACCATGCGCAGTCTGTACCGCCGCGAATATCGGCTTGATCTCATCGACCGTAAGAACAGAACGCGCAAGAAACGCTTGCAAAAACGCGCGATGCGAATTATTGTAGCCCGCCTCGCCCTCACCATCAACTTCACCGTTTTCGTAATCCATAGTGTATTGTGAGCCTGTTAAGGAGAAATACAGATATACCGTTACTTGTAGTAGGTATAAAGTTTCACCCTAAGACGACCTTAGAAATACGCGGTGCGGGGTGATCCATTTTGGCGCGTAACGCGAAAGCACGTGACATTCACTCTTTCACGACAAGGTCTAATAGCACTTACTTAAAGGAGGTAACGTGGCCGGCTCTGGATAGTGCAAGAAATTCTAGCTATTAACATTATATACATCCTGGTGACTCAGAGGACCTAGTGAAGGAACTTAAATTCAAAGGCGAGTCGATTTAGTATATACCTGCACGCCCTTTCGTATCCACGAGGACAAGCATAACACTTAAAGGTTTTTTTCTTTCAAATAGCTTAAGAATCAATAATAAGATGAAGCCCCACTCAGGCTTGGTAATACATAACACCTATATATACAGCTATAGACCCCGTCCTAGGGCAGCACATAACCATACCCCTTAATATATCATACAGTAACGGCACCCTTATCAATCGCTAACATATGCATATCCACATCCGCCCTCTTACAAACTCGTAACCTTCCTACCGGTAACCGGGATCCCCCTCTCCTTCAATGCATACTCAATGACCTTCCACCTACCCACCTCCTTCTCCTTATCCACAACCGTTACTCTGCGCGGGGAAATCTTGACATTGGGTATTGACATCACCTTCTTTGCTTTTTTAGGATCAGCCAGAATTTCCTCCACGAGTTTCTTGGGTTGCGGCTTGGAGGCTGCGAGGAGCTGATGGTAGAGGTCAGCAAAGGTGTCAATCTGGAGAATGTTGGGATCCGAGATGCGGAGGCCAGTTAGGGCGGTGAGGCGTTTGAGGAGCTAGAGATGCGAGTTAGTTATTGACACAGATAAAGTGTGAATATGGAGAGAATGACTTACATTGAACTTCAAGTCCAGGTCCGTGAGCGGGATACTGTTCAATTTCAACTCCTCCGCCGCTTGGGCAGACTCATTTTCTTCCGCCATGACTTCGGACGCAACCTTAGCAACCACTTCGCGGCTCTTCAAAACGCCAACCAAAGACCTCGCTTCCGCAATAGTCAGATGCGCTTCTTTAAGCTTCTCCTTTATAGTGGCATCTTGAAGCGTCCCATTTTCCAACAATTCGTCAACAAGCTCAGCATGCTCGTCGCCGACATCGGTCTCATCAGCTTCTTCAGACATGAATTTCTGTAGGAATTCGGTGACCGCGGTCTCGCTGGGGTATAAAAGGGAGACGGAGCCGTCCCGCGAAGCGCGAAGCTTAACCTCGTGTGTCCGAAGGGGGTCGTAATGGCGTCCGACGAAGTCGTTAAGGAATTCCAATGGTGCTCCGGCCTTCTTCAGCGTAATGACTTCTACGACCGCCCTGTGGAACGCCTCCTTTAACGCAGCTTGGTCCCGGACTTTGTCCACTGGAGCATAGCTATTGCACAATCAGCACAATTCCGTGTTAGTTCTCCATTTTTCATCCCTCCCAGAACAGTGGGAAGGAGAAAAGCGAAAGCCATAGAAACCATACCTGTCCGACGGCTCCCACTTCTTCCAGGAATCCGCATTCTCCCATTCCTTCCACTGCTGCACCCACTTGTCTGACCCAATCCTCTCCAGACCCCTCCAGGTCTCCGCCTGTGTATACCCCCAATCCTCACCACCCTCCATCTCCTCCAGCAGCTCCTCCTCCTCGCCCTGTTCCTCCGGCGCGATACGGACAGGCGACGTCTTATCGTAAGGGTCTACATGCGCGCCAACGGGATCCGATTCACCGAGCAAACGTTTCTGCCATCTTCTCACAAAAGCCCGGTGTTTCTTTTTATCGGGTTTGGAGGAGAAGATGGAGAGAGCGGGTGCGGAGGTGGAGAAGGGGGATACGTTAGAGCGCGTCGCAGTGGCACAGAGGGAAGGGCGGCAGGGCGAATTGCGAAGGCATGGGCGGAGAGGAAGGACGGAGGGGAGCAATTGCTCAATTGGCCGTTGAGACCGCGGTAATCTGTGCATGGTTGGGCATATAGTCGATAAGCTGGAGTTCTGGGAGAAAATCTCAAGTCTCAGATCGAGGGTCCGGGGATCGGCGATTTGATGTTCCGACACCTTTCTATGCACGTGATAACCCCTTCAGCCTCAGCTTTTACCTACAATCATGTTAAATATCTTATCATCGAACGAATTTCAAGATTGAGCCTCTGCATAAGTACACTTGGAACTGGTATCGTTTATTGGACGTAACAAACATGAGCTTCTCCTCCATAGCCATCTCCTGAACCATAGTTTTCCCGCTCTAATAAATCAGCCGCAAAACATTGTGCCAGCAGTACATTTTGGGTATCTAGTAATTGACATACAGATATCTACGAGTTTTACAAAGGCGTAAACTGAGAAGGATCAATCTTAGGAACATTAATATCCCACTCCTCCTCAGGCCGGGCTTCTCTTCCCAAAATACACTTCGCCTGCATCAGCGTCCTCTCCGACATTGTTCGTGCATGTTCCATGAAAATATGATTCATCAATGTCTCCACATTGCCATAGACACCCGTGACTTGTCCCTCGACGGAGCAAATCAGGCAGCCATAATTAGTATCTTCTTTCGATGTCTGACCAGGAGGGACGATCGTTTTCTTTTTAACGTGACATTTAGCCAGAAATATCCATCTATACTTTATACCGACGGCGCTGATATTGATATTCGGATTGACAATCTGCTCCTTTTTCTTCTTGCCTGGAGTCTGCTTGTGATAAATGTCGCCGAGAAATTTGCAATGTTTACACTGCCATTTCTGGATGGTGTTGTACATGCCTCCTGGGATTGTATATGTCTCCATACCTTTTTTGAAGTCCTCTCTGATAGTCCATGCTCCCTTGCAGAAACCCCAGTAATTGTTGTCTTTGCAAGGCCGACCGCTCATCATTTGCTCTCGTCCCGGTGTCGGTCCTCGGATGGTATTTGTGCGAATGGTGGGAAGAGAGGATGACGAGGCGCTGGAAATGGAGGAGACACCTGAGACAGCTGAAGCGCTGCGGCCTAAAGGTACTGAATTCGTAGTAGAGGACGACGGTACTAATCTGACATGTGCGTTGGCTAGCTGTGCGTCGTTAGGTGGCACTGATGGAGAGACAGTGGAATCGCTTCTAGGAGGTAGGTAAGGCGTTTGAAGAACCATACGAATACGAGTACGACCAGCCCTCAAACCACTCTGATCGTTTCTGCTCGGTTGCTGAGTCGGTTGCGGGTACATGGAAGCATTAGGAGCTCGAGGAGAGACTTCAGGGCCAGATTGTGGGGAGCCCGAAGCGCTAGAGCTGTCGCAGTAAAGTGATGGAGGCACCGTATCCGAATACACTGAACTCGCTGCTATCGAGTACCTAGGGTCCACTGGTTGATGCAGTGAGCTTCCATATTCATCGGTGTATCGGAATGCAGGGTGCGTTTCTTGTGGCAAGTTGTAGTTGAAAGCTGGGTGCATCTGCTCCAATAAGCTCCGACCGAAAGCAGGATATTGAGGCGAAGTAGGTTGCTCTTCTGGGGTAGGCGGCAGATCCTTGAGAAGTTGCAGTGCCTCCCTGTTTAACACTCTAGTATCTCGGTTTGATTTTCCCGCATTTAGTATTTCCAATGTGTTGCGTCTTGAAACTTCCTCTTGTAAAAAAGCTATTGTATCTCTGTTAACAGGACCATGTAGAAAGGCAAGAGTATCTCTTTTCGAGGGATCCTGTAAGAATGCTAAGTTGTTTCTGTTGGAACCATCCAGGTTTAAGTTTTGGTAGGAGCTGATGATCTCATCTATGTCTTTCATGATGGAAGCACGAGGGCCCGGATTGACATAGGGGCCGGCAGTAGTGTCGCCTGTTTGAAGTAAGTGACTGTGATTGAGCGCAGGTGTGAAATTGATAGTAGAAGCCGCTGACGGTGGTCGATGTTGACTTGATGCCGACGTCGATGTAGAAGACTGGCTACCATTTCTCTTCATTGCGAAAAACCGTGTCAAACCGGACTTCGAATCCTCTGGGCCTGGTACCGGGATTGTTACAGCTGGTGGTACATAGTCGTCAAGAATAGCATCCAATGCAGCAGATGGAAGGTTGGGCACAGCAAAGAAGGGGTAAGGCTGCTTGTTTCCATCCTCGGTCGCAAAAGTCCGGTCCAGTGGCATGATAATTAGAATACGCTGTTTCAGCTCATCCAGGGCCACAATTGTGTCTTTACGGTTCGTGATGGCAGCCTCGTGAAGAATGGTTAGGTTCAGTACTGCATTTTCGAACTTGATGGCAAGCTGTAAACTTCTTATGATCTCCGCATGCATCACATTAGCTATATGTAACAGACGGTCGCATGCTATAGCTATATGGTTTTCCGTCAGTATGTCCTCAAAAGGTTAGATTTCGGACTTCGGGTGGTGTTGGGGTGAACAGACCATCTCCCATCTTCACGATGTCACCCAACTCTTTACAGTCGGCGGCAAATCGTTGCCCAACCTGGGTTTCACCTGTTTCAAGGGATTCTTGAAGCTGTTTCTCTTGGTACGCTTGCTCACTCTTGCGTTTGCGGTGCTTGTTCTTGATATGGGCAACTAGTTCAGCGCCCCCATGGAAAGCCGAGACCACAGCTGCAACAGCCCCGACTACCTATGTAAAAAGATAGAAGTCAGCAGACAGTCCAGAAACTTGTACTTTATGACAAGCGAAGAAAGAAAGAGTAGAATTTGCATTTAATAGAAGTCTTCCTTACAGCAACAACCTGCATAGTTACTGTCAACCTCGGTTATCAAGGCCGTAGAAAGATGCCACTTACCTCGAGGCCGGACATGGTGTGCTATCAGGCACGATAGACCAATGCAAGAACAAACACTTTTAATCAGTGATGAAGAACGAAATGAGTTAATTCGGAAGAGAAGGGAAGAAGCAGAGTCGAAAGAAGAGTGGTTTAAAGGTAGAGAAAAGGGTACTAAGCCTCCAGCCTCATATTACATCCCTCTCCACCGGCATCATAAAGAGATAGCCTTGTATCTGCCACGCGAAATCAAGCACTTCGCCCAAGTCAGATGGCGGACGCCGTCTCCAATCACCCGGCCAGGCTGGGAGGTTGACGGGCTGTGTCCAGGAATACGAGACCGCAGCAAGCATTTCCACGCAGCCTGCTCGTTTAGGCGCATACTCATTCTGTATCAATCATACCTGAAGTTGCCATGTAGATCTTACATATGTCCAGAGTAGATAAGGAAAGTTTGTATGATAGTTCAGAGCGATGGATGGTAGAGAATAGTAATCAATGAGGAAAAGCACCCTTCAGCCTTGCGCCGTGGCGGGGTATCAATCGCAGTCTACGTGACTCTTAAATAGGAGGTATTTAGCTCCCCTCCCTCTTCTGGGGCTGTCATTATCGGTACAAAGTAATACCTATGGGTTAGTTCTATATAAGGGTTGATTCTGTATAAGGGTTAGAGAAATTAGCAAAATATCAATTCATTGACGCCAAGAAGCGTCTTAAAGTAATATATTTCAAAAAATGAATCGGGCTTTACTGAAACGGCTTTTCCCAAATATTTCCTGTTTCCGGTAAAACGTAAGCTCCCATATATTCCGACCGGCGGATTACAGATAAAAGACGAATTCGAATCCGAATGCAAAGCTCCAGCGCTGCGGGTATCCAATACTCAACTGTGACGCCAAACGTATCAACTCCACCACCGCACGCCTTGGTAAATGAGGTATCTCGTACAGCCCCCAGACGAATCATTCATTCCAGCCATAATACTCCAGAGACGAAATCCTGTACTCCAATTTTTGCCTTGAACATCGTGGTTTCAAGCATCCACGATCTGCACCCTCTGACTCTTCCGATTCTCCAACTCAACCAAAGTAGGCGTCATCGCCCGCCTCTCCACCAGCTTTTCCGACGTACCCAAAGCCTTCGGATTCATAGGTTTCAGCATCTGCCTCCTAGTCAGCCCAGCCGCGCGGGACACCGAAACTGTCCTTGCAACACCCACAGTCGACTGGTTATCCTTTTGCGGGGTTAAGTCAGCCGATTTTGGTGTTTGGTCGTTTTGCGATCTCGTTTTGATATCCGCGCGCACATTCAGGGGGACGACTGCGGTCTGGTTCTGTGACACAGAACGTACGAGCGGTTTCGAGATGATTTCCCATTCCGGTTCTTTCATGCGCCGCTGAAAGGGACTTGGGGCCTTGGCTACCAAGATGGTAACTCCATCCGAGCCGGACTCGAAGCTGTGACGGCTGGACAGGGTGGGTGGAACGCCAGGCGTTTCCAATCCTGTTTCTTCATCCGCAGCGCGCTTTGGACTCTGAGACAGTTCTTTGGCAGAGTCGTCTAGCTCTTTTGCAAAAGACTGCCTATTAGGCGAAGCGGGAGGTGCGGTTCTAGACCGCTGTAATGGGCGGGGACGGTGGACATGCGTCATCCGTGGAGAAGGAAGTAGACTTTCACGAGGCTTGTCGGGTTGAGGGAATAGTGATAAAGATGATGAGGGAGAATTGGGTATGGATGGAGATGTTGCTCGCCTCCGTGGTTTCATTCGGGACACATCCTCTTCCCGCTGGGGCTTGGTTAGACTAGAGTCGGGTGGACGTATTCACCAAACTGACCTTCATAGATAACTCATTCAGCGGCTTCAACCTCTCTGGGTTGCCTTGGCGTCGTGCTAAAAGTGAAGAGGTACCATTCGGTTGTAGCAGGCTTCCAAACATGACACTGTAGCGCTCCATCTCGATCCTAGGTATATCTACGTCTAGAAGAGGAGTACCACCCATCGTGCGTGGTGAAACGTCCCTTGATCCATTAGATACCACCACCTTTGGTACCATAGGGGAGGCGTTCCAATTGTCTTTTGATGGCGGTTTCGGACTGGTCTCTGGGTTCGTCAATGTAGTTTGGTGACGGCCACTTGATATTTTAACATTTGTTTCAGCCCTCAGTTGGCCCCCGGAAGATGGAGTGTGCGAACCGGACTTCTTCTGTGATGCCTGATGTTCCGGTTTGAAGGGCGCGGGGGATACTACACGGGAGGCAGATCTTGAGATAGCGCGTGAGTCGAGCCGTTCCTCCTCATGATGGCTATCCACTTGCGGGGGATATACCGATTGTTGGGCTTGGTAAAATGAAGTCTGTTGTTGTGATGGTGCTTGGTGCTTCCTTCCGAAGATAGACTTCCACCGGCTGATCTTTGGTTTTGGTGCGCCTTGTTTGCCTTCTGTGGTGTTTCTGGAGGAGTTATCGGAAGAGATGTGCGTGATAGGACCCTGATGCCTAGTGGTGACGAAGTCGGTACCGTGGGGTGCGGTATTCCAAGGGGACGCCATAGTGGGGCTTCCTAACGCCATTCCAATAATGCCGTCTTCGTGAACTTCCGCAGTATAGAGAACAGTGGTTGAGTGAGAGGAGATAGGAAGAAGGTCATGTTCCCCAGGGCTGAGAGTGACTGGAGCTACCTTTTTATGAAATAGCTTTGAGCGGTCCGCTGGTCCACTTGATGTGCGCGGGCGCTGCCGCGGTTCTGGAGTATCTGCTCGCATGTCTGTGGTTGTAGCATATGTTGTGGGATTTAGCTGTTCGATACCGGCATGAATGTTGCTAGGAAGCGGGGTCACATTTCCAACGTCTCGTTGACCGATTTCTTTGGCAGAGCCTTTGAGCATCTTCATAGACCTCGACCTGCTGAGCATCCTGGCCATGGCGGTTTCAAAAAGACAAAAAGTGGAGAAGAGGGCTTCAAGCGACAAAAATAAGTGGTAAAGGAGTGTCAAGAATAAGAAAACTAGTAAGAATTAAGGAACGGACGGCTCTCCAGAGAACCAAACTGCACAAGCGGTGAAGACGAAGAGAAGGAGAAGGATGGACGAAAATGAAGAAGCGGTGGAAACAGTTCCAAATCAACTGTGGGTTTGAAAACACAACATCACTGTTGGCGGGACGAAAAAGATGCTTCGTGCTCAGTGGCTACTAGCAAACCCCTACAGCATCACTCACATTCAGGGACAAACCAGTCTCAGATTAGAAAGTTGTACGTATCTAGGGGCTGAAAGCCGGGTATGCTCAGCGCAACAGAGCCTGGAAGTGAGGACAAGTGGTTATTGGCCAGACGAAACATTTTGTTGTAAATATATCCAAGGCAGCTGACGGAAGACCAACGCCTGGAAGACTTCCTGCTGAGGAATTTGAGGAGTGAATGTTAGATTGACAAGGTTGAGACAGCGGTTCCTGCAGACGCTCGGTGCACGGCCCCGTTTCAAAGAAATAATTCCCCCTCCCGCAATTTCCCCTAACCATGTCAAGCGAAACTCTGAAGACCCGACTCTTACCAGGCACTGGCTCCGAAGATGCATCACGAGAAATAACTGAGCCACGGCGTCTTCCCAAGCACCCGCTCACATAATACTACAGCACCATTGCCCGAGCAGCCGCCAGATGAAGTGATCATGTTCTTCCAAAGACGAGACAGCTGGCCGATATATAGCCCGGCCTGTAGGTGACGTTCAGTTGTGGAAATGAAGAACAAACGCAGGATGCCACTCAGAGGATGCCCTATTGCTCCAAATATCCTAAATATTCAGCTTTTATTATCCGTGTTTCTGAGTGCATAGAACGATTCCGATCCACCCAAGGACCCCTGCACTTCCTCTGATCTGTTGCGGTTGACCTGCGGCTAATGTGTCCAACATGTTCTGAGCTTGCTTCAATTTATGCCGATGTTCGAAAGATTATCAGTCTTCTTCCGACGACATCTCGACATCTGCGAAGCATGGTATTAGGGTTGTGCAGTCTCGAATGATTTAACCATAAGACAAGTCTCATTCTGAGGAAAGAGACAGTCCTGGCCTCCAGTTCTCATAGCGGGCTGCCTCCTCTTTGATTGTGTGAGGAACATGCACCTCCAAAGCCTGTTCGAAGTGAGACATTCTGATTTCGGGTTGACCTTCTGGGTTCTGCTCGTAATCCGATATAGCCGCTTCCACTGCCACAGCACAAAGTCCTTTGATGTCAGCACCGCTGCTGCCTTCAGTTTGCGAAGCGAGGAAGTCCAGATCAACATCGGCAGCAAGTGGTCTCTTCCTGGTGTGGATCTCGAATATCTGCCGTCTTGCTTCCGGGGTTGGCAGTCCAATATGGATATGAGCGTCAAAGCGGCCTGTGCGGATAAGGGCCGAATCTAGGATGTCTGGTCGGTTCGTTGCTCCGATGATGAACACATCTTTTAATGCTTCAATTCCGTCCATTTCGTTCAAAAGTGTAGTCACAACATTTAGCCCACTGTCTTGGGATTTCTCACGTGATTTACCGATGGAATCAATTTCGTCGAAGAAAATGATACACGGTTTCGCTGTACGAGCTCTTCGGAACACGTCTCGAATCGCGCGTTCAGACTCACCCACGTACATCTTAATCAGCTCCGAGCCTTTCACGGCTAGGAAATTCTGATTCGATTCGGTTGCAACCGCCTGAGCGATCAAAGTCTTAGCGCAACCGGGAGGCCCATACATAAGCACACCTTTCCGAGATTGAGGTCCGCCAAATTTGGTATCAAGATCAGGATACTGTTCGTTGTCAATATGGATAGAGTAGAAAGGTCCCACTGGATTTTTACCTTGAACGGCCTCACTGTTATAGCTTCTAGGATCTTCCTCACATGGTCCACACCAGCAATGTCTGTCCAACGGACCTTTGGCACTTCCAAGACGCTGTCCTTCAGGACAGTTGGTTGTACCTCATCAATGACAGCGTCAAAATCTGCTTGAGTAACGAATTCCATGCCGTTGACGATCTCTGCGAACGAGGACCGTTTCTCGGCTTCCAGTGATTGATATGTAGACTGTACACGGTGATTCCTTGCCAAGCTGCACAACTTGTTAATATCCCGACCGACGAAGCCATGTGACTTTTCAGCCAAGACAGTATAGTCGACATCAGGCACATTTCGCTTTGTCCCTAGGATTTGCCGCAGTATATCTTCTCGCTGTTTTACGTTGGGGGGGAAGATCTCGAGTTCTGTTTTGAATGCTGACGGTGTCCGTAAGCTAGTATCGATGTCGTATATACTTCGGGCCGCCGCGGCGACAAAGACGCGTGACCCTTCTAGCTTCTTCAACTCTTCTTTCAAACGGCCGCATGTTGCTTCCGTCTTGCTGAGAAACTTGTCCAGGTCATCAATAATGAGAAGGCTTGGCTGCGAATTACGAGCTTTGTCAAAGACATCCGACATTGCCTTTGATGGGGCCTTTGAGTGTGCAGTCAGCCAGTCTAGGTCGAGCTTAATGACTTCACGCCAGGGACATTGACCCAGCCTTTCCAGTAAGAGCGACTTGCCAGTACCTTCGGGGCCGTGAAGGAGAACTGAAGAGGGCCCAATGAGATGATGATCGTCTAGGACAAATGCTGGATCACTCAGACAAGTGAGATAGTAGTTGATGGCTTCAATATGCTCAGAAAGACCCCCGATGCCCTCACTGGCTAGATGAAGGACCAGGGATTGCTGAGAAGGTTGCTTCACTATGCTCGGGGCATTTATGAGGCTAACTTTGCTCTTGGACAGCTCAAAATAGACTGGGCCACTAGAATCGGGAGCAGGTTCGACATTGTCAATGACAAGGCGTATTCTCGCAGGGTTGGTACGATGTTTGGCGCCTCTCCGTTGTACCTCGAATGTGCAGCCAGGAAACAACATATCGATCTCAACTGTGCCTTTATTAACTTTAATCAATATGGTATAATTCAGATTGACCCTACCTAATGCATATTTTGCCCAATCTTCAAGTTCTTCAGGGGACTCGTACCCCCCTAAAGGCTGGGATGGATCTGAAAGGGAGACCGTCACAGTGTCTACGGTCCGCCATGGCTGGTTAGCTTTCTCAATAGAAACTTTTTCTAGCAAGGTAAAGCCATATGTGTCTCTCCAAAGTTCAGTAACCTTAGCAATAGGTTTGGTCCCTGGATTTGTTTCGGTGAATGGCCAAGCGACTGCAAATCCAGTAGCTCCGCTTATATTGCTTAACCGGACCAAATCGCCAGCAGCAAGACCAAGTTTTTGGAGCTCTCTACTTAAGAGATGGACTCGAAAACCACCCTCGATAGAGGAATTGGGTATTCGACGCTCCAGTGGTCGGAGGGTGTAAGTGGGTGCGGCCATTTTCGCCCTATATGATCAGTGTAGGGTTTCCGATATAGAACAATTCAGCTCTCGAGGCGCTGAAAAGTTTATATGAATCCCTCTGAGTCAAAAGTACTATCATACTGTCATAAACTAATGTGGCAAAAATTGTTAGATGTGAGTGGTCCCGCCAAGGCAGGAAGGCGGAAACTTGAGGCAGAATACGCTGACTAACACAGAGCCCTTCCGTAAGTTTTTCCACTCCGAACTACCTCTCTTAGCTATTAGCGCTCTCTTGATGCTGTTGGAATGTGATCCAGGAAAAGCAATTGATGCCGCCGCCGCGACCTATCCTAGCTCCGCGGCCATGTCATCCAATTTGGAGCACATTTCAGGTGCGCTGGGTTTCTGGTCGCAACAACTCCTCTGCGTTCGGGCTACATAAACCTCAAGGAGGCCGGGATGGAAGCCAGCCATTGGCTCGAGGAGCAACAGCATGTAAGCTTTTCGAGACATAAAGCATTTTGTAATTGCTCTAATGTGTTCTATAGTTTCTGAAATAGACAGTCAGAGGCCTATAAGCTCAACCACTCGCAATGGGTTACGAAAGCCAATCATTCAAAAGACCCAGAACCACTATCCGCCAAGGTCTATAGATACAAGGTCTTCGAAGCCCGCTAGGGGAACCAAAACTGGGGCAGATAACGGGTTACAAGAGGCCGCGGTGGAGAATGCAGCAAGCGGAGAGATTGCAAAGAAAACCCATGCGGACACGCCAGTACTAGATGGGGAACAGAAGACGAATGATCGGTCTCTGTTGGAAGAACTGTTCCCAGAAGTAAAAGTCAAAGTTGCGGCGCCGCCTGTTCCAGAAGAAAGATACCCAAAATTGATTCCTCCGAAACCCATTGCAGTTCTTGCTAAAGAGCCGGTTAAGGAGGTCCGGAAGTCGCCCTCCCAGGAACGCCGTGAGCAGTTAACTAAGGCTTTCAACGCTCGTGGCGAAGAGATTACTGTCCTCAAACTGAGCAACTGCAGCACCGAGCTCACAGAATCCGATTTTCGGCGGCTGGTACCAAAAGGAAAGCACATTGAAAGCTGGGTGCGGGACGGCGAATTCTATAAGATCATCCCAGGCCGCAATCCTCTCTCTCTTGAGCGGCTTCCGGAATACTACCTTCTCTTCCGATCTCCAGAGGCGGCGTTGGCTTACCAAAAGAATGCTTCCCGTCTGCACAGATTAGCCCGTTTCCACTCGCCTTCCTCAATCTTCTCTGCCGTTCCTCCACCAAAGGGCCTTGTTGAGGATGGAGAAGATCTTGATGCTGCTTTGAAAAAGTATATTTTAGCGCCTCCCTATCTCAAGCTGAGCCTGAATATGGTCCTTCAACCCTACCACCCATGGTTCCGCGCCCTGATTGAAAGAGGTGGCTACAAAGGCATTGTCTCGAACTTCGGCGAGAAGAACATTCCAAAGGTGATGCTACATATCGAGGGGTATGAACCCACGGCGCACGAACTCCACGACATTCTCTACCGCGACGGCTATGACCGTGGTATCCATTGGCCCATCCGCAACGGCCCAAAAGGCGTATTCAGACAACGTGACTTGATCAAGTATAAGCCCAAAAAGGAGTCAATTTACAACAATTCGGACTCGCTGCTTGAGAATATGGATGCCCTGAATGACGATTTTGAGACGTATAACCGAGAGGAAAACGGCGTCAGTGAAGCAGCCGATAATGCCTCTGAAGATCAGAAACTGAAACAGCATATCATGGTCAAGCTATACAATAGATGGATTATCGAGTTCGACGATGAGGATATGGCAAGGAGGTTTGCAAGAGTTTATCATAGGCGGATTCTGCCGAAGCCGCGTACAGAAAGTTGGAGGGAGACGGAGATTGAGAGGGTGTGTAATACCGAGTTTCTTTGGTAGCCATTTCTATGGGAATTAGGGGGATATCTTCGTGTTCATATATATATTGTACATATAAAATAGTGATCATAGATGTCACCGGTATTTTTTCAATATCCTGGAATGAAAGCCATTCGACATAAGCATGTCCGAAGTACCATCCGTTTACGCCCGCTAATGCAAAATTCCCATCCGGTATCGATGCTGCTTGCCCCTACTCATCCATCTGCCAAGCATACTCCAACTGCTCTCTGTTACTCTTCCGATTCCTCGCCTTAAACCACTCACTCTCGAACCCATTCCCTCTATCCACCCCATCCCACCGATAACCAGGCCGAATCCCATACCGATTCGGCGGCGCTGCCCCTTGATACAATGGTTTCCCCGTCACACTCCTCCCCGCCTTCTTCTTCACCAGAAATGCAGCCGCGGGATCATTCCACCGCCCCTGATCTTTCAACTCCGCATTCAGCTGCTCGTCATCCGCATACCTTGCCACACCCATGAGTTTTGCCTCGCGGAGCGCTTCTTTCCGCTTCTTGGCTTCGGCGCGTTGCACATCGCCGCGAGCTTCTCGTTCCTTTTCTAGTTTCTTGCGTTCTTCTTCCTCGGCTTTCTTACGCGCTTCCGCGCGCTTCATCGCTACATTGATGATCCTACCGGACGCATCGCGGTATATTGTTTCCTGTGCCGCAGCGCCGAGCTCCTTGGATGCTTCGAGCGCTTTGCGGCGCTCTTCATCTTGTTTCTTTTTTGTGGCGGCGGCGACTTGAGCGGCGGTTTGGAGGCCGGCTTGCGCGCCGGATTCCATTTTGAGGAGGCCTTCTGTGTCGACCATCTCCGGAGCTTCATCTTCGGCATCGGCTTCTCGGGCGCGGTCGGCGGCTGTGGAGGCAATGATTGCGTCGGCGGCTAATGCGTCGGCGGCGAGTTGAGCTGCGGTGGAAGGGGCTGCTACGCCGATAGTTTTCCAGGGTTTGGAGGTCGTTGTGGGGATTGAGGTGGATTTCTTTTTGGATTTGCGGGATTCGGTTATAGTGCCGACTGGAGAGGGATAAAGTTAGTATAGAGTGAACGATGTGGCTCTGTTTATGGCATCTTACCTATCATCGGCGAATCCTCATCATCATCATCCGCGTTGTTCCCATTCCATCCAGAGACATCATCGTCGGCAATGATGAGGCCTTCTTCCTTATTCTTCCTTTTGCGCTTTTTAGACTTTTTGTCTGCTGGAGGGTCTGCGTTGAGATAGTTCTTTGCAAGGTAATCAGCGAGAGACATTTTGTGTATACTGGTCGTAGAATCGTGGAGGGAAGTGAAGTTGAAGTTTACTGAAGTCCAGTCTTGGCATTGCCGCTGATAAGAGTGAGTCACGTGAAGTGGTACTTCCGCGTTTAGCTGTAACTTTCCCGCAACTTCACGCCTTCGATTCCAGTAGAACTGTGCGTTTGGTTTCATAACAATGATTGAGAATATCGTCACGTGAGTGCGCGCTTACGCGCCTAGCAGGAGTTTCTTGTCTACAACATCAACTACCACCCATCAGAACCATTTCAATTATCTGAAAATGGCGCGTGGTGAACGCTCGGAAGAAGTCTGGGCGTGGTATACAGCCGTCTACGAAGCCGTTCAAGAAATCCCGTACGGGAGAGTAACGTCATACGGACATATTGCGAGGTTGTTGGGCAAGCGTATGCGTCACCTCATTCTTTTACTGTTATATGCTGTAACTAACTGAATCCCGCGATAAAGCACAATGTCCGAGGTGAGTCGAAAGCCTGAAAACGGTGCGGATGAGGCAGCCTAATGCATGATGTTGATGGATTGCAAGACAAGTCGGCGTCTGCCTTAAAAATCTCCCCTCCCCCTCTACAGATCCGAGTAAAAAGAGTCCGGAATTTCATTCTGGAAATGTACCATGGCAGCGCGTTGTTAATGCTAAAGGAGGTATAAGTCCTAGGTAAGCAACCCTCCCAATTTTTCCTTCTTCCTTTCTCTTCTCTCTTTTACTCTGTTCGTCCGAGCTGGTTCTTTGCAAATTTCTGATAACATAAAAGAGGGCCAGGAGGTGCCAGTCGCCAAGCCGCAGCATTGAGAACTGAAGGGGTACAAGTCAGTCAAGATGCTATGGGCGAGTTTACTTTAGACTTCAGTGTATATGGATGGTTTCCAGATGTCCTTCCAAGTGAGGCTGGTGTAGAGAGTAGCAATGACGAGGAAGAAGAAGCAAGTGAAGAGGAGGGTGAGGAAGAAGATGAAAATAAAGAAGGCACAGGAAGCTCTAGAAATTAGAGCATTTCCTCCAATCATTTTGTGAAACTTCATGACTCTGGTTAGGAAAACTAAACCCCATCTTCGCATTCCCATCATCATAGCGGCAATATACTCTTTCAAACTATCTCCGATACCACTTCATTTCCTTCCTTGATTAACCCAGAACCCCATCCCTCGTCATATCGGGCTGTCGATCCTTACGGAAGCCCAAAAAGGTTCCCATCCCACGGTGGATCCCCTACAGCTCAACCTCAATCCCTTTATTCCACATAAATTGGCAAACACACGCCATGGACCTTACCCTTGAGCGTCAGAATTGTTGTTTGAGAGAAGCATTAGCGAAACTATGGCCTTGAAGGTGTATGCAAACAAGAATTTCTGGAGGACACCTGCAGCTCAAAGAGGAAAGAGGACACAGAACCAGAATAATAAAAGTCAAAGATTATAGAGCGTTTTCAACAGACTCTTTTCGGTTTATGATGAAATTGACCATGGATTTTTGAATCGTTCTATTTCCCCATTGTAAGTATATTTCTTATTGCGAGTCAGGGGACTGGGATATACAGGCATAGCACCCCGTCAAAAAGCGGAGATTTCTCACCAGAAAGGGGGGGGTGAGAAGGGGAAAGAAGTACTTTAGACTTGGCAGATACACGATCGCAATTACTTATCCCTCTGTTTCACTCTTTTATCTTCTTCTACCCCCGTTTATTTATTAGATTTACTTAAATATTCACCTATTAGCTCTGCGATCTCCGTAAGCCACATCTCTTTTCTAATTTTTATCACTCTATGCACGTAAGAAGAGTCATAATAAAACCAGGAACAGAAGTGTCTTTTGAACGGCTAAGATATTAAAATATCCTCTGGAGAGATATGTAGTAGGTTGAAGGGTCAAAGAGCACACATCTACTAATACCGAGTTAGAATATAGCTAGAAAGAGTATGGATTACAGATTACGCTAAGTAATAGAGAGGACTTATGGAAAGACACTAAAACAAAGAAAGAGTTTCCTTAAAATGAGATTTGAGTAGATTTTCCAGAAAGACAAAATCTAGAGTCTAAAAAACGGAGACCGAATTCTGATAGAAACGGCCCTGAAACACACCTAAAAAAAATAATAGGATCAAGTTTGTTACGCTAAAAAGAGGTAAGATGGTTTTGGGAGATTTATTACCACCACCACCACCACTACTACTACTACTACTACTACTACTACTACTACTACTACTACTACTACTACTACTACTACTACTACTACTACTACTGCTGCTGCTGCTGTGACGAGCAAGCAGTCCACTAATAAGTATCCTTGTGAGTGAGGAACAAGAGTTGAATTAAAACAAGCGACATAAAGGTAGCATTGAAAGGCAGGTCTAGCCAGGAACTATATAGTGAGGTCGGTAGCGGATCTTACTAATCTGTCAGTAAGGTAGCTACGTGACCAGTATAGAAACCTGAACCAGGTGACGAGCCAGTGCCGTCACAACAACAACTACTACTACTCCTCCTCCTCCTCCTCCTCATCCTCTACTTTCATGAATAAGTTCCTCCTACTAGGTCAACGCTCCGAATTCTCTATAACAGTCCCTCTTCTACATTCTTCTCCCTTTCCTTTGGGATAGTAAACTGTTCTTCAGGTAAAACATTGAAGACATATATTCCTTGATAAACTCAGAAAAACTAAACCTAGCCGGCTTAGTTTGGTTGGTTATCCACTTTTCCCTTTACTTGGAGGATACCAAGCCTGATTAACCGGTTCTTGTCCTAGCTTTTCTCTTCCTATTCTACTCAGTCTCACATGTATATCAGTCTTCGCCTCCACCTTATTTCCTTGAAAATCAAATGCACTCATCCTAAGTTGATATTTAATCAAATTTAGTACGCTTTCTCGACAACACGGTTTCCATAAACCTATATATCCCCAGCTGTTAATTATATATTAAGCCTACTCTCTGTACACTCGATCAGGAGTGGTTTTTACAGAGGCGGTTCCATAGAAAAGTGGCTTGATAGATGAGTGAATGATAGAGAAGCGACGTAATGGAAGAGAAGGGTATATAGAGGTATTAAGAGAATTTTGTTCAATCCCCCTGCTCTAGGATTAGTAGACTCAAATTGGAGGAGGATCTCCAAACTTTTCATAGAATACCAAACACCACCATAAGGCGCAATTCCTCTTTCACAAATCTAATAAAAAGCATATATGAGAGTCATGTCCAATTATTGGGGTGACAACTGCTACTTTCATGTTAAAATCGTTCGCGGTTGCCGAATGCACCAGAATTCAATTATCACATGCCAAATCCAACCACCGCAATCACATGCAAAACACCCACCACAAAAATTTCACATGCGAAGCGTCAACCAATCCCCGATTCCCCATACCCACACGGAGTTCTTCCTGGACCGGACCGCACCGCCATCCTGCAGAAAACGCGCATGCAAAATCCAGGTTGACGCCCGCAGCCGATGAAAGGAGCGGTCCGCACCGTAATCATGGGTGTGCCCTGGGTCTGGGTTTTGGGACAGTGGGGGATGTGACGGAGTACCTGACAAGAGTGGTAAACGTCCGATTGTACCTGGTAGGGCTGAGTAGAATCCGATGTGGTATGGCGAGGACAGTTAGCGAGGACAGTTACATGTGAAAGGAAGTCGGGAAACGTTTGCAAGTCTCACTCCTCCGTCACCAAGGCACAACGAAGAATAACACTCAAAACGGAACAGAATCAACTCTCAATTACGAACCCTTTTCTCTATACATAGATAGGCGGACAGAGTTTCCTTTCTAGCGATATTCTAATAAAACGACCACCTTCATTGCGGCATAAATCAAAACAAAAGCCCCCTCCACGCATGCAGATTACAACGCTTAAATCAAAACGACATCGCGACTTAGAAAGAAGCAACAGCAATAGCAATAGCCTGCTCATCACTATGGCTAATGCTCACACTGACCTTCTTCACACCAGCCTGCTTAGCCGCTTGTTCAGCCGCACCAGAAAGCTATATTTACGTTAGCATAGGAACTGTTCGCAAACATGGAGCGGAGTATCATACTTTAACAACCGGTGCACCAGTCTCATCATTAGTGACCTCAATCTCCTTCAACGGCGCACCAGCACCACGCCCCTTAACACCAAGCGACTTGAAAACCGCCTCCTTCGCCGACCACCTCCCCGCAAAGCTGGCCTGCGGGTTCGGCGCTTCGCGACAGTATTTCTGCTCCGTAGCCGTGAAATTGCGCTCAATGAAGGTCTCGTTCTCCACATTGATAGCCGACACACTCTCGACATCAACACCAACCTTGGTGTTCTCTGTCGCGGTAGCTTGTGCCAAAGACTCCACCATCTTCTTTGTCTCCTCAGTCTTGGGATCTTTGACCTGCGCAGCAGGCTTGGTAGGGTAAGTATACAAGGACGACTTCTTGTCGACTGAGACACGAGCCTGAGGATTGAGGAAGACTTCCTGCATCTGTGCGTCCTCATACGGAGACTTGTCCTTGGCGCGGAACATGGTATTGTTGATGAGACCATCGTGGAAGTAACGGTAAGCCTTCTTTTGCCGGGCCTCGACCTTCTGTTTGTACGTGGCGTATTGTGCGTGGTCGAGAGTGGCGAAGAGATACTTGGGATGGATACCTATCGCCTGGGCACCCTTCTGGCCGAAACCGAAGGAGGTGACAGAAAAGGCCTTGACTCCATCGGTCTGGATGCTACGGGACGGGTAGACAATGTAGTCGAACTTCTCCATGATCTTGTCGACGTTGTCCGCGTTACGGTTACCTGGCACAAGACCGGAGTTGAGAACCTGCAAGCAGCCGTTGAACATCCAAGCACCGGCAGCACCCTTTGGATGACCAGTGAGGTATTTCTGGAAGATACCGAGAAGTGCGTTGCCCTTCTTACGGCCAAGGTGCCTCATCTGGCTGCAGATGACGTCAGACTCATTCTTGTCATTGGCGACCGTGGAGGTTCCGTGGAAGGAGGCTACACCAAGATCATCAATGGTAAGGCCCCAGGTGGCGAGCGCACCGCGGAGAGGGGCAATGCGTGGGTCTTGCTTCCAGAAGCTGTTACCCAAGCTGTTGAGAGCCTCCTTCTCCTGCCGCTTAGCCTCGCGCTCAATATGAGCGGCGCGTTCCTGCATGTACTCGGACTCATTGACAGCCTCACCAGACGCCTTGACTGCAGCAACTTCCTCCTGAAGGTACAGAAGCTCGGACTCTTGCCACTGCTTGATTTGACGGCGCCGGAGATCCATTTGTCGCTTGCGGTACTTGATGTCCAAAAGAGGAGATGGGAACTTGGACGGGGCCTCACGTGCAGTGGTCAGCACACCCTTTCCTGGTGCAGGAACCGACCGACCAATCTTATCAGTAGCAGTAGCGGTGAAACCCAGGATACCGTAGATGGGCACGCCCATGTCCAAAGCAAGCTTGGCATCCATAATGACTTGTATGCCGCAACCTTGAGATTCCATGAATCCGTTTCTCGTAGTGGTTGTTGGTCGGGACATCTCCTGGGGGGTGCGGCCGTGTGCGAACTCGTCTTCAGCGTTGCTGGTAGCCTTCATATTGGCGAACTCGTAAGAGCCTTCCTCCTGGAAGTCATCGAAACCACCCACGAAGCACACTCTGGCCTTGCCCTCGACGATTGTGTCGTACCCAATATCGATGGACTCTACAGCTGTGGCACAAGCACCGACAGGAGTCTTGATAGGGCCGGTAGACGAAAGGAGCAACATGTTTACCCAGGCGCTCATTGTGTTGATAAAAGACTCTTGAAGGATATCCTTCTGCAGAGGTTTGTCCAAGAAACGATCTTTGTACATGCCCCTGAGGGCCGTGGTGCCTCCGATACCAGAACCGATACAGTTACCGACCTCGGAGATGTGGACGTACTTGTAGAACTCATAGGGGTCGGTAATACCGCTCGAGAGCAGGGCTTCCGCTGTAGAAACAAGAACAAAGAGCGTAACAGGGTCAACCTGAGCAACAATATCCTCGGGAATACCGTATTTGCGGGCATCCCAGCCGGTGGGAATCTGACCAGCAACGAGACGGTCGAATCGAAGAGCCTTGGGGATAAGGAGGGTGGCTCCCCGCTTTAGGCGCACGGTATATTCACCGGACTCGAGCTCGAAAATCTCAACCTTTTCACCGTGCTGGCGCTGGAACTCCTCGGCGGTCTCCTTGGAAGCCTCGAATGGGTCCAAATCCTCCTCAATCTGGATCTCTTGTAGAAGTTGCTTTTTCGTGGGGTCGTATCCGTTGAACAGTTCGGGTTCAATCAGACGGATGCCGCTATGCTCAAGGATGTACTTCTCGTACTTGGGCTTCACGTCTTTATCGTCCACTGGCTCACCCGTCTTGGCGTCAACCCAGCCAGAATAGGTCTTGCCCTTCAGAGGTCCGTTGTGGTTCTTGATGAGACCCATGATCCACGCCATCTCAATACATCCCTCAAGAGAGAACTGACCATAGGCTTCCATCTCCCAACGAGTCCTAGAGTTGCCCCAAGGACCAATTTCTGCGAAACCAGTGACGACAACGACCTTCTCAAGGTCAACCATGCCCTTCAAGTCCCCGTTGAGGGGCTTGACATCGTTCTCCCAGTCCGGAAGGTTGGGGAAGTCGAACTTCAAGTTAGCACGGGGCTGAATCGTCGCCTTCTGGTAGAGTTTTTCGCTCGCCTCGCCGTTGACGACCTTGTTCTCAATGGCATTCTCCTTGATGACTGCTCTGCGGACTTCGCTTGTCTCCGTGTACTCTTTACGAAGGTCCGTCATAAGGTCCTTCAGATTAGGAATGTACTGGAATCCACCGTTCAAATCAGCCCAGACAGGCTCAACCTGGCAAAGGTTGACAACCTGGGGAGCCATGAGACCCAAGAGGTTGAAGGCCATCTCTTGCTGTGAAAACGTGCGCACACCGTACTTCTCGATGCCCTCTGCAACAATGTTGTTACCGGCCATGAGACCAGTACCGCGAGTCCAGCCGATGACAGCTCCGCAAATGGTGAGGAAGTTGCCCCAGCTCTCTGAGTGCCATCTTGAAAAGAGAGTTTCAAGACCAATCTTGGACTCGGCGTACAGGCCATCATTACCGAAGGTGCCATGGTTAGGGGAAAGAGGAAGGATAACTTGTGCAGGCCGAGTTTCGTATCCATGAGCTTGCTTATGCGCCTTGACGCAGCCCAAAAGTCGAAGAAGATTGGTCAACATGATACGGTGAGCGAGTTCGGATTTGGAGTCCAGGCCATCGATCTCGCGTCCGTTCTCGGAGATGGCAGCGAATGGTACAACATAATCCAGGTCCCAGCCGAGACCCTTCTTAGTGTCGAAGATGTAGTCAACCAAGGCTTCCACGTCTTGCTTGCTGCCCTGGTTGAAGGGCACAACAATCAGCTGAGAACCACGGGCGCCATAACGGCTGTACATGGACTGATAGTACTCGTTCACTTCGCGGGAGAATCGCGAAGTGGTGACGACGACCTTGGCACCGCCACTGATCAAACCCTGAAGCACTTCAGCACCGATCGAACCAGCACCAGCACCGGTCATGAGAGCATTCTTGCCGTGGAAGCTGAGGCCAGATTTGGCAGCATCTTCCAAGCAGTCGATGTAGACACCAGTTAATTTCTTGCTGTATTCCCAGCCATGATCGTCCTTCCTCTTCAAGTGCAGGAATGGAATGGTCTCAACCTTGCCCTGCTTCGAAGAGGCTTGGACGCGGCCGTTACGGCCCTTCTTGGCATAACCGTTAACCGCCTTCCCGTTCTCATTCGGGATGATCTGGCCTTCATTCATCGACAGGGAGCGGATGACATTGCTATATAAGCTCTTGATCTGCAATTGCGACGACTTTGACAACTTGTGTTGTTGGCGAATGAGCTTGTAAATCCGCTGCAAGTCATTCTGGACCTTGGTACGGTTGCCGTATTCTGAGAGTTTTCCACCTTCGGCCATCTCCCGAACGTAGTGCTCCAGTTTGCGCACACTTGGGCGAGGAACTTCGGAATAGTTCATGTTGCCACGAGCGTCGATCTCAAGGTGAGGTGCGGTAGGAACGGCCACGTCCTTGTAATGCGGCGGCTCGTTAAGCACATCTTTGCAATTTTCGATGAGCTGTTGGCCAAGCTCTTTCGCAAGCTCATAGGTCTCGCCGCGTTCGGTGGGGCAGTGATCGATATGATACTGCATGAAGTCCAGGAGGAGAGGGTTGGAGCGGTTCATGATGTTAATGCATCGACTGACGATTTCTCGGTCGACGGCCTTCAGGCGACCGAAGATAATATCGTAGTACATGCTGAGAGCGTCCTGACGGGCCCAATTCCAGGAAGAGTCATACACTCTTGCCTTAAGGGGCGTAAACTGGGGCTCAATTCCAGAAGCATAGAAATCACCGTGTTCCGCATTCCACAAATCCAGCTGAGCCTGGAGTGTTTCGGCAGCCTTTTGGGAGGAAACGAAGGCCTTGTCGCCTGAACGGAGGTCCATCTTGAGATACCTGGCGAAGAGCTCCAGCTGCTGCTTGAAAAGTGCTCTTTGATCCTTGGTCAATGCGTCGATAGCAGCAGGGTCCATCATCATACCGCCCGCAGCAGCTCCGGCATCGCCTCCTGCAGTAGGAGCAGACAGGCTGATTCCTGCCTGAGCTGCGTATTTGTTTGTAGTCTCGTCCAGCCACGCCTTCGCATCCGCTTCTGAACCAAGACGAGCAGCTGGCTCACTTGTGAGCGCCAGAAGCAGAACACCGTCCTGTCGACCAGCTGCAAGCCCCCATCTTGTTTCCAGATGCTTTCGCACAGCCGTGATGTTGAACCCACCAGGCATCTTGGAGGACACCAAGCGAGCAATGAGGGAGGAAGATTGCTTTCCAAGCTGACCATTGAAGGTAGCTTGCATGGCAGCACCGAGTTCGTCCAACGGGGTGTCCTCCGGCTTCTCAGGAGTCGAGCCGAATTCCTTGCCCAAATCTCCGAGGATTTCATTTTGAAGTGTGGATTTTCCTATTCACTTGAAGTCAGCATAGATACGATATGATTTGCGTGTGGGTCAAAGCTAACCTCCAACCAAATCCTTGATAGCCTTGCTCAAGGGGATATCCAGCAAAGGCTTCTTCAGCTTCTGAGCCACCAACGATCGCAGGATGTCGGTCGCGGTAATTGGAGCGTCAGGAACTTGAGCGGCTGGGCCAGCACTTGCAGCCGGAGGAGCAGCTACAGCAGCAGCCGCGGCCGGAGCAGATGCGGAAGGTGCTGAAGGGGGAGCACTGCTTCCGGAAGCGGCCGGTTCAGGCTCGTCTTCAACAGGGTCCACATCGTAGTAGATGTCTTTGGCGTCCTTGTTGTAGCACAAAATCTGTCTCTGTAACGACAGAGCGGCATCATGTGCTTCGTACTTGGAGGCCAGAGTCCGCTTGGCCATGACACCAAGGGTATCCGCAGGACCGACTTCGACGATTCGCTCCGTCGTCCTTTCCCCGAGAATGACATCCTGCGTCTCAATCCATCTCACAGGGGAAGCGAACTGATATGCGAGGAGCTCAATAAGGAGCGTATGAGAGAGCTCCTGCTCGACTTCGGGACGCATTGTAAAAGGAATGTACGGCGGTGGTGGAAACACTTTTAGAATAGTAGTATTACAGACTCAATCGATGTTGCAGAGGAGCGGATAAGAAGGTTGAAAAGAACTAGAACTGATTAGCCACGACAACGATAACGGAAACCTGTGGTTGAGACGCACGGAGAGAACCCGGGTGGGAGAGTATTACGAGGTCGGATCGAGGGTGGTGGGTGATGTAGGTAGGTTCGCAACGGCACAATGCCAACAGATTTCCCTTCAACAGAGCGAAGAGATGGAAATAGGGAAGTAGCGAAGATGGAGAATGAGGAAAAGCTTGAGACCCTGATGGAGAATGAAGAAAAGCTTGCGACCTTACTGCATTGGCGGTGAGGAGGAAGTGGAAGTGGTAGAGGGTTGTAAGGGTCGGTGTCTGGACGGTGCTGGAACTGCTGGCCGGTAAAAATTCACGACCCCTGCGATGGGAGAGCTCGCGCGATGCTTGGCCACTAGGGCGAGCACTGGGCCTCCTGGTCCCACCAACAAATTTTGGGATGATTCGATTTTTGAAAAGGTGCGGGGGGGGCGGCCACTGGTTCTCCAATGCGAATTGTATTGAAATACTAGGGTTTGGACAATGTTATTTTGCCCTGATATCGACATCTATAGTCTATGCAAAGTATATACTGCACGCTGTGAGGCCGACAGCAGTGAATTGCTCGTCATAGCCCTGCATTTATTCGTCCGAGTTGTCGCGTGTAGGGGCTTTTATGGTGCAGTAGATGCCGGTCAAGATCACCGCCGCACTATGGTCCGCTAACGGTTGCCCCTAGCCCGCCGAACCGAAAGCCCTGAACCGGACGAGTCTCAAAAAAAAGTCGACGACACCATCGCCCGGGAAGCCACTCCATCCGTCCTATCCTCACCCTCCCTCTCTCTCACGCTCACGTCTCTCCTTTTGCGTCAATTCACCTCTACCCTCAATTCCTCTCTTCGTATTCACCTAATAACATACCTCAATTCGCTCTGCGCCTTATCTTTCTTCTCTGTGGCACAGCAGCAACTTCTGCAAGGGAGCTGCAATTCGATTTGCAGTAAGAACAAATTCCCGAGCTCACATTGGTAGATTAGTTTCTACCTCATCCCCCACACCCCACCCATCAGGTATGGAGAGCATTATCGTCACATCTCAAGAGTCTCCTTAGGCTTACAGCTCCGCAGATATTCAGTCTATTCGGTCGTTCCTTAGTACACCATCATACCACCATGTACGGATCTGGTCACCAAACTGGCGTCTCGACGCCCCGGTCTCAGGCCTCTCTCCGACCACTCGTTCTGTCCCACGGCTCGCTCGAGTATACCCTCTTGATTCCTACCGTCATCCACTTCACTGCCCAGCAATTGAAGGATGCTTTTGTTGCCACACTCCCAGAGCCAACCGATGAACTGGCGCAGGATGATGAGCCATCATCAGAGGCTGAGCTGGTCGCACGTTACCTTGGTTTCGTGGCACAGGAGGTCGAGGAAGGAGAAGACCCCGGGTCCTTCGAGGAGGTGCTTAAGCTTGTGCTCAACGAGTTTGAGAGGGCCTTCCTCCAGGGAAACGAGGTCCACGCTCTGGCAGCTACCTTGCCCGGTATTACAGAAAAAAAGTTGATCACCGTTCGGTCATACTACGCGGCCCGCGCCGCTGTCGAGAGGCCAATCAAGCATCACGAATCTGCCCTGTTCCGTGAGGCTTCTGATGAGAATGCCTTCATCTACGCCGTTCTCGGCGGCCAGGGGAACATTGAGGAGTACTTCGATGAGCTCCGCGAAATCTATACAACGTATCCTTCTTTCGTTGAGGATTTCATCGGTGCAGAGGCCGCTCACCTCCAGACACTCTCCCGGGACCCCCGAGCTGAAAAGCTCTTCTCCAAGGGTCTGGATGTCATGCGATGGCTGAACAACAAAGAGTCGCAGCCCGATACTGATTACCTCGTTTCCGCGCCCGTCAGTTTGCCCTTGATTGGATTGACCCAATTGGCTCACTATGTCGTTACGTGCCGTGTCCTCGGCAGCCACCCAGGTCACGTTCGAGACCATCTCTCCGGTGTTACTGGACATTCGCAGGGCGTTGTTACCGCTACTGCAATCGCTGAATCAAAGAATTGGGAGACGTTCAAAAAAGCCGCGAAGAATGCAATTACCATACTTTTTTGGATTGGAACTCGCAGTCAACAGGCGTATCCCAGGACGTCCTTGGCGCCCACAATCCTACAAGATTCTCTCGACAACGGGGAAGGCACTCCTACGCCTATGCTTTCCATCCGTGACCTTTCACGAAAAGCCGTACAAGACCACATCGACGCTACCAATGCACATTTGCCAAAGGACAGGCATATTGGCATCTCGTTGATCAACAGCGCTCGGAACTTTGTAGTCACGGGACCTCCGCTTTCCCTCTATGGATTGAATTTGAGGCTGCGGAAGGGCAAGGCCCCCACTGGTCTGGACCAGACTCGGATTCCATTTACGGATCGCAAGATCCGGTTCGTGAACCGTTTCCTGCCCATTACTGCACCTTTCCACAGCCCCTACCTCGCCGAGGCAGCGAAGCAATTGGACGAAGACCTCAAGGACATCAAAATCAGTCCTGGCAGCCTTGGTATCCCCATGTATGATACCAACACAGGCAAAGACATCCGGGAGGAGAAAACCGACAATGTTGTCCCAAGCCTCATCCGTATGATTACTAGTGATGCGGTAAACTGGGAAAGTGCCACGGTCTTTCCCAAAGCCACTCATATTCTTGACTTTGGGCCCGGTGGTATCTCCGGCCTCGGTGTTCTCACGAACCGCAACAAGGACGGCACTGGTGTTCGTGTCATTCTGGCCGGTACGCTGGACGGCGCCAATGCTGAGGTCGGTTACAAGCCTGAAATATTTGACCGGGATTCCGAGCACGCTGTCAAGTATGCAGTGGATTGGGTCAAGGTGCATGGTCCCAAACTAGTGAAGACTTCGGTCGGACAGACATTTGTGGATACGAAGATGAGCCGCCTCCTTGGTCTTCCCCCGGTTATGGTTGCGGGTATGACACCTTGCACGGTCCCTTGGGACTTCGTTGCGGCAACCATGAATGCCGGATACGAAATCGAGCTTGCTGGTGGTGGTTACTACAACGAAAAGACCATGACCGAGGCCATCACGAAGATCGAGAAGGCCATTCCTGCTGGTCGTGGTATCACCATCAACCTGATCTATGTCAATCCTCGTGCGATGGGGTGGCAAATCCCTCTGATCGGCAAACTGAGGGCTGACGGTGTTCCCATTGAAGGTCTCACTATCGGTGCCGGCGTGCCATCGATTGAAGTAGCCAACGAGTACATCGAAACACTGGGCATCAAGCATATTGCCTTCAAGCCGGGATCCGTAGAAGCCATCCAGCAGACCATCAACATTGCCAAGGCCAATCCCACTTTCCCCGTGATCCTCCAGTGGACCGGAGGCCGCGGTGGAGGACATCACTCCTTTGAAGATTTCCACCAGCCCATCCTTCAAATGTACAGCCGTATTCGCAAGTGCGACAACCTCGTACTAGTTGCTGGCAGTGGGTTTGGTGGAGCAGAGGACACTTACCCGTATCTTACTGGTACATGGTCCACTCGTTTCGGCTACCCCCCTATGCCCTACGATGGTTGCTTGTTCGGTAGCCGTGTTATGACCGCTAAAGAAGCTCACACGTCAAAGAACGCCAAGAAGGCGATCGTGGATGCACCTGGTCTGGATGACAGTGAGTGGGAAAAGACCTACAGAGGTCCAGCTGGTGGTGTCATCACTGTACGCTCTGAGATGGGAGAACCAATTCATAAACTTGCCACTCGAGGTGTTCTTTTCTGGCACGAGATGGACCAAAAGATCTTCAGCCTTGATAAAAAGAAGCGCATCCCGGTGCTGAAGAAGATGCGCGAGTACATCATCACGAAATTGAACAATGATTTCCAGAAAGTTTGGTTCGGTCGCAACTCGAGGGGTGAATCGGTTGATCTGGAAGACATGACCTACGGCGAGGTTGTGCGACGCATGGTGGATTTGATGTATGTGAAGCATCAGTCCCGCTGGATCGACCCCAGTTTGATGCGCCTGACTGGTGACTTCATCCGACGTCTCGAGGAGCGCTTCAGCAACGCTGAGAAGGACTCGCTTATTCAAAGCTACGATGAGCTCAAAGACCCACATCCCGTTCTAGAGAAGGTCCTGAAGGCCTACCCTGAGGCTGACAGCCAGCTCATCAACGCTCAAGACGTTCAACACTTCCTCTTGCTTTGCCAACGGCGTGGCCAGAAACCGGTTCCATTCGTCCCAGTCCTCGATGATTCATTCGAACTCTTTTTCAAGAAGGATTCCTTGTGGCAGTCAGAGGACCTGGATGCAGTGGTCGACCAAGATGTTGGCCGTACCTGCATCTTGCAGGGCCCGATGGCTGTCAAATACTCTACCGTGGTAGACGAACCCGTGAAGGACATTTTGGATGGTGTCCACCACAACCACATCAAGTTCTTGCTTCGTGATGTTTATGGGGGCGACGAGTCTAAGATTCCTGTCATTGAATACTTCGGAAGCAAACTGTTGGGTACTAGCGATGACATCGCCGAGAGTGACGGTCTAACGGTATCCGAGCTGGAAGATAAGGTCATCTATCGTTTGTCGGGAGAACCCAAGGCTACTCTCCCCGATGTCAGCTCCTGGATGCAGCTCCTGGCCGGAAACTCTTACTCATGGAGGCACGCCTTCTTTACTGCTGATGTCTTCGTTCAAGGCCAGCGGTTCCAAACCAACCCTACGCACAGGATCTTTGCGCCCACTCCGGGTATGATGGTCGAGGTTGCCTACCCCAATCACCCGTCAAAGACTGTCATCACTGTCAAAGAACCACACCATGGCGGAAAGTTCGTCACAACAGCTGAAGTCAGCATGGGCCAGGATAGCCAGATTGCGCTCAAGATGTTTGAAGAGCGTACAGCTCTGAAAAAGACCGCTGCGCTGCCTCTTCTCTTCACCTACCACCCTGAAACTGGATATGCTCCCATCCATGAAGTTATGGACGCTCGGAACGACCGGATCAAGGAGTTCTACTACAAGATCTGGTTTGGAGATGAGGTGGTGCCCTTCGATACCTCCGTCACATCTCAATTTGACGGTGGCCGAGCTACCGTTACTAGTGAAGCCATCAACGATTTCGTTCACGCTGTCGGGAACACTGGAGAAGCCTTTGTGGACCGTCCAGGCAAGGAGGTTTGGGCGCCTATGGACTTCGCTATTGTCGTTGGCTGGAAGGCTATCACGAAGCCAATCTTTCCGAGAGCTATTGATGGCGATTTGCTTAAACTTGTGCATCTTTCCAATGGCTTCCGCATGATCCCGGGTGCACAGCCTTTGAAGAAGGGTGATGTCCTCGACACCACTGCTCAGATCAATGCCGTCATCAACCAAGATTCTGGTAAGATGGTTGAGGTCTGTGGCACCATCACCCGCAACGGCGAGCCAGTCATGGAGGTGACGAGCCAGTTCTTGTATCGCGGGGCTTACAGCGACTTCGAAAACACCTTCCAAAGGAAGACCGAAACTCCCATGCAACTTCATTTGAGCACTTCAAAGGATATCGCCATCCTCCGTTCCAAGGAATGGTTTAACCTTGAAGAACCGAACATTGAACTGCTGAATAAGACTTTGACTTTCAAGCTTCAAAGTTTGGTCAGGTATAAGAACAAGACTGCTTTCAGCTCCGTCCAAACTGTTGGCGAGGTCCTGCTCGAGTTGCCTACAAAGGAGATCATCCAGATTGCTTCCGTGGATTACCAGTCAGGTTTCTCCTATGGTAATCCCGTCCTCGACTATCTGCAACGGAATGGATCGGCCATTGATCAACCAGTGAACTTTGAAAACCCCATTCCACTAAACGGCAACACACCTTTGACGTTGAAGGCACCTGCTTCCAATGAGACATATGCCCGTGTCTCCGGAGACTACAATCCAATCCACGTGTCTCGCGTGTTTGCTAGCTACGCCAATCTTCCAGGAACAATCACTCATGGCATGTACTCCAGTGCAGCTGTGAGGAGCTTGGTTGAGACCTGGGCAGCCGAGAACCACATTGGACGTGTCCGGAGCTACCACGTCAATCTGGTTGGCATGGTTCTTCCAGACGATATCATCGATGTCAGGCTACAGCACGTGGGCATGGTTTCCGGCAGGAAGATCATCAAGATCGAAGCTAGCAACAAGGAGACAGAGGACAAGGTTCTTCTGGGTGAAGCGGAGGTCGAGCAGCCTACCTCCGCATACGTCTTCACCGGCCAGGGTTCCCAAGAGCAGGGTATGGGTATGGATCTGTATGCAAGCAGTGAAGTTGCCAAGAAAGTATGGGACAGGGCAGACAAGCACTTCATGGACAACTATGGTATGTCACAATTGTGTGTTATCTTTTTCGGTCAATGCTAATGACAAGCAGGCTTCGCCATCACAAACATTGTCAAGAACAACCCCAAGGAGCTCACTATTCACTTTGGTGGTCCTCGGGGTAAAGCTATCCGCCAAAATTACATGTCGATGACTTTCGAGACTGTTGGCTCTGACGGTAGCATCAAGTCAGAGAAGATTTTTAAGGAGATCGACGAGAACACCACGTCTTACACTTACCGCTCCCCCACTGGCCTGCTCTCGGCTACTCAATTTACTCAGCCGGCTCTTACTCTCATGGAGAAAGCTTCGTTTGAAGACATGCGCGCCAAAGGACTTGTTCAACGCGACAGCAGCTTTGCCGGTCACTCTCTCGGCGAGTACTCGGCTCTGGCCGCTCTTGCGGAGGTCATGCCTATTGAGAGCTTGGTATCTGTTGTCTTCTACCGTGGATTGACCATGCAGGTGGCGGTCGAGCGTGACGAGACCGGACGGTCGAACTACTCCATGTGTGCTGTGAATCCAAGCAGGATTTCCAGAACATTCAACGAACAGGCCTTGCAGTACGTGGTGGAAAACATCTCAGAGCAGACCGGCTGGTTGCTTGAGATTGTCAACTACAACATCGCCAACATGCAATACGTCTGCGCCGGAGACCTTCGCGCTCTCGACTGCCTTACCAATGTCCTGAACTATCTCAAGGCACAGAAGATCGATATCCAGGAGCTTATGCAGAGCATGTCCCTTGAAGATGTCAAGGCACACTTGGTAGAGATCATCAATGGGTGTGCTGAGCAAACCAAGGCCAAGCCACAGCCTATCGATCTTGAGCGCGGTTTCGCTACCATCCCGTTGAAGGGTATCGATGTTCCTTTCCACAGCACTTTCCTGCGTTCGGGTGTGAAGCCGTTCCGAAGCTTTTTGCTCAAGAAGATCCACAAGACGTCGATCGATCCCTCCAAGCTTATTGGCAAATACATCCCCAACGTCACGGCCAAACCATTTGAGCTTACCAAGGAGTACTTTGAGGATGTGTACAGGCTGACCAACTCGCCCAAGATTGGCAACATCTTGGCCAACTGGGACAAGTACGAAGAGAAGGAGGAGACGAAAGCCGCAGCGTAAGTGTTTGGGTTAATGTTGGTTAAAATATGATGAGCGTTATGGGCTGGCGTTCTAGGTTGTAATGTAGTAGTCCTTTTGCTCTGGGGACTTTCGTAGTCGAAGCTTTGAGAGATGTTACGGTAGCACAGTGATTAATTATGTTCCAATTCGTCTTCTTCCAAGTCCAATAAACTTATGTCGTGAAAGTATTCTGCAGCATCTTTCTTCTCTAGCACCATGGTGAAGCTTTCATACTAGCATGTTCTCTGATTCGGAGGGTGGTAGGGTAGGTATTCACAGGAGTGGATGTGAAACCCGATTCCCACTCGGCCAAGTTAGGCATTCACCCCCAAAACAGATGCCGGTGACGTGCCCTAATATGTATAAAGTCACTAGTAACCATGACCTCTACCTGTCTTTTTATGTACTCGTACACGACCCTAGAATTTGTTTCTGCTGTGCGTCGCATAATCAACATTGTGAAGGGGGAGGTGAGGACTATCAGCACCACGAACTGTTATCAGAATAGGCTAGCCTATTCAGCCACACCTAGCCACAATATACGATTTTGTTTACACAGCATTGACCGAAAGCCATAGCAACGACAACTACCTTGGAACCCCTCAGACGTACATCTCACTTTACTTTTCAACTCTTGCAGTTGTATTTAGCACCATGGCGTTCCGCCGTCAATCTACCATACCCATGGACTTTGAGTACGATAACAAACAAGGTCCAGTCGATGCACAGTCCCCGTTCATGAATATCGCCAATAATACAGCAAAGAAGCGTGAGTACTGCTGGTTCCCGCAGGCATATTCTAGGAAATGTCATAAAGTCCCCGAAGGGCCATTATTGACCTCCACTAGGCCCTCATAGTGTCCTCGATTCCCCTTCAAAGAACGCATTCGCAACACCAGATCGTCCTCATCTCCGCGAACCACAATCGCAGCACTACCTATTCAGCCAGACGAAACCCTTACCTGCAGTCCCCTCACGCATACAAAATCCAAGCCTTTGGGAACCACGAACACCTCAATCTACAGTAGACTTCTCATCCGGTGGCGAAACTCCGAATACTTTACACGAAGATAGCGAGGCGACACCAGATACAGGATTGCGGAATAGAATGAGCAGGATGTTGACAAATACGAGCAACGACAGCGGTCGGACCAGTCCTAAGAAATCCAGTCGTCGGGAGAGCTTCTTTGGTTCGCTGTTTACGCGGAGTCCGGGGAAGGGCGATTCTCGGTCATCTCACTACTCCAGCAAAGCTGAGAACCGGGTGATGAAGCGACGGAAGCAGAAGGCATTGTCACGGCAAGCAGATGACCTGGAGTCTGACAACGACGATGATTCTAACAAGGGTCGCCGGAGCAGGAAGAAGGGATCGAAGAAAGGCGAGAAGGACGCGCAGACAGACGCTGCTGCACCCTCTGAAGCTCCCAGCAGCGCCGTGGAGAAGTTCTTCTCCTTCATCGACACCCACCCCCGTCTCCCACACATTCTCTCCTGGTACGCACAACTACTCCTGAACCTATTCATTGCCTTCGGCGCCATGTACGTCATGTACTCAGTCTGGCACGCTGTGACCTCGGAAGTTGACATCCACGCACACAAGAAGGAGATGGAAATGCTGCACGAGAGCGCGACCTGCGCCAAAAGCTACCGCGAGAACAAGTGCGATCCGGAAACCCGCGTCCCCGCCATGGAGAACGTCTGCAACAATTGGTATGAGTGCATGCAGCGCGATCCGAAGAAGGTGGCTCGCGCAAGCGTGACAGCGAAGACGTGGGCCCTGATCTTCAACTCTTTCATTGAGGAGTTCAGTTATAAGTCTATGGTATGCTCTGTTTCCTTACTCCTTCTCGTCTTCTCTCTCGGCCAGATCCACCATTTGTTGTTGGTCCCTGCGCGGAGGTTTTGCAAATACGGAGATCAGAAGCGGTTTGATGACGAGCATAATGGAGGACCTCCCCAGAAAAGACTCCGGAGTTCCTCCGATGATTATTGATATTTCTCTACTTTGACCTATGGTCCTTTCACCTTCGTATCGTCATCGGTGTTTCCCTTCCATTGTCACAATTTCGGCTTCAAACCCTTTATGAGTCCACCATCACGATATCTCTTCAGATCCGTACTAAGCCTTCCCTTAGATCTTCACTGCTATAATGATATTCGGCGGCTTCCAACTCTCGAACTGGACCTTCGATTTCTTCCGCTCAAAACACACACCCGTTCCTCAGCACGATCCCTATGTGTATGCTCCGCCGCCAGCCACACCCCAGAGATATCCCAGCGGCGGGTTCATCGATCAACAAGGGTACTATACACCTTATCCTCAGAATCAGGGTATGCAGGCGTTGGAGCCACTGCAGAGTCAGGCTACAGGTGGAGGGGGAGGAGGAGATGCGAGTCCAGTGAAGAAATTGATATTTAGATGATGCGAGAATGGGGGTGTATGGGTTTTGCCTTATTCTTCATGACGGATAAACTGGCTTGGGTATGGTGTACGGTGTAAGGGATTTCCTTGGTACATATCATTATTGAGTCTCTATCGTACCGGAGCTTTGGGTTGCTAATGTACCTCGGTTATTATGGCTTTGGATGCGAAACATGGTTGGGTTGGCAGCGTTCTATCCCTCTTTAGCGTCTTGAAATGAATTGAAATGACTGGCAATGACTGACATCGACACCGTTTTAGGTGGGCTTTTCCACTGGATGGATTCACAACCGTATCAGCAGTGTATGAGACCGCTCAGTTCCCAAAGTGCTTTGTCACAGATAGATAGACTGTCAATTGATTGTCCTCTCTATATTCGTTTCGTCGCTATCTCCACCTCATATGCCCTACAAAGCATCTTCTAAAAAGACGGCCATTTAGGTCCAATGTCATATGTATCTACACCCTTTCATGCTATCTTTTGGCGGAGTCAGCTACAGTGAAGCGGCCTGGTTGTATTTCCACAGGCCCAAGAGGAAGGTATAATGGCATTGGTGCTGTTGAGGATCATGCTGGTTTGCGGTTGTAGAATGGAGACACCAGATTGAGAAGGTACGCCGGACTTTACCTAGGACGAAGTCATTCATACCAGAAACGCCCTCAGCACCCGACTAGTTTCCTTAAGGTTATGGGACAGCAAACCAGTGATGCCGGCCTCCTCTCCTTTGAATGTAAGAGCTAAAGGCTTGGAGCTCATTCACAGAGGTCTCTTCTTGCGCTGTGAAAAGTCTTTGTTATCTTTTGCAAGTCAACCCAGACAGCTGTTCCGTCGCTATGTGTTCCCCTCGTTTCTCTCACGGTGTTTACCACTCTGATCCAAGTCGCTTGGTCCAGCCCTCCAAGTCGTCTCAATATCATGCGAGCTCGACTCCAGTCCCCTTCTCGTTAGACATTCTCGACTTCCTTCAGTTAATCCGTACGCTCAAAAGTGCATAACAAGAATCTAGAAATTAAAAAAATTAAAAAAAGCTCTTTAAAGAGCGTATCGACGGCAAAGCAGCCTCCTCAATTAACCATCAACCGGAGAAGATTTGCCAAAGAGCGCGCAAGAGATAGTGGCCCTCAAACAAAAGGAGATCGAAAAGGGGCAGTGAAAGTGATTTGTCACGCGATTAGACCACAGTCATCCAGAGAGGAATATGCATTAGATTTTGAAGAAACAAGACGAAAAAAATTCTCACTATCCCTCCCATTTATGCCCATTGATGTCCCTCTATGGTAACAGGAATCTCCACACCTATGTCCCTTTCCCATATGGACGCGTCGTTTGCCGACTTTCCCTGTCTTCTTACGTAAGCCACTTATTAATCCTTCCTTTCTTCCTTCCCTCTGCTTGCAGAACTCCCTTCCTCCCCCAGCTCTCCTCGCACTACCTACCTCCTCACGATCCCCCTTTAACCCACCCCTGTCCCCCACCCCCCCTCCATTCTTCAAAATCCCCATTCCCCATTCGCTCACCGCAACCCGTCCACCACATCGCCACGCCATTCATATTGGCTTCATAGGACCTGTCTAATGTGGTATATTTTCGCAGCTGTTGGTTGCTGCGTGACGTAATGTACCCCACTTTTTCCAGAGGAGATTGAAGCTTTCTATCTCGAGGAATACATATTACGATTTCTGTTGAATTATGTTTGGGTAGAAGATGACTGTGGGAGGGAGAGGGGACGGGTGAGGGTGTACTGGGTGGCCCGATTGTGTGTTTTTAGGAATAGGAGATGAGGGGTGAATGGTGGGTATAGGGTTGGAAGTGGAGGCACAGGATGTGTTTGAGGGTTGTCGGGTAGGAGGTGAGATGAAGAGGAGAGTAACAGAGAAGACCGGGAGAACATGTTGGATATCTCGCACCACTATATAAACCATTATAGAGTCTATACTGCAGACTTTACAACTTACTCTTCGCAGCGCCCTGGCTCTTCACAAGTGCTCGTCCATTCGACAAGCACACCTTCCCGCCGTCCACCCGCACGATGAACCTAACTTCTTCGAAACCGCAGTCATCCAAATTCCCCATCCTCCACATCTCCACCACTATTTTATCGCCTGGCTTGACAGGGCTCGCGAAACGTGCCTGGAACTCCTTCATATTCGCCGGATCACTACCTCCAATTTTCTGGAGAACAGCATGTGCAGCCGCGTTCCAAGAGAAAAGCCCATGGATAATGGGCCCTCCAAAACCCATCTTCATCCCAGGCTCGGGCGTGGCATGGAGAGGGTTGTAATCTCCATTGAGGCGGTAGAGGAGGGCTGTTTCGGTGGTGGTTTGGATGGTGTGGGTGGCATCGGCGGGTTTGTTGGCTGGAGGAGGGTAGTTTACAGTTTTAGGTCCTAATTGCGGTCAGTATATCTGCTGGATGACTCACGTGACTATTCGTAGAATAAAGAGAACCCACCCTTCGGACCCCCCCACCCCCCTTGGCCGACATAAAACGCACTCCCCGTCGCCCTCGTATACACCGTCCCCGACCCCCTCTCCACAAGCTCCTGCTGCGTCTCGACCACCGTGCCGGGCTTCCCTTTATCATAAACCCCCAACACCTTACTCCTAATCTCGAAGCTCTTGCCTTCTGAAGTCACGGGGATGGGCTTCAGGAACTCAATTTTACGTTCTCCATCCAGCACACCTTTGGTGTCGAATTTCGGGACACCGGCAATGGGCGTCGACGAGGAGCGTGCGTAGAAATCGATGACTTCTTGGTCGGTGTGCTTGAAAGGGAGGATTACCGGGTAGGTAGGAAAGGCAGAGAAGGAAGGGTGGAGTTCCTGAGAGTGGTTAGGAAGGGGGGCGGTTGTGGGGAGAAGGAAATAAGAGTAGACGGCTTTTTGCTTCGTTTTCGCAGTTGGTGAAATAGAGGTGGATACGAGGTTGAGCGTAGGAGGAATAGGAAGAAGGAACAAAATTAGTAACTCACATAGAGAAAATGCAATTCGTCGGCAGTACACCCAATACTGGCAGCGAAGAGCAAGAGGTCACGCTTCAACCAGGTTACGGGAAAGGTAGGGAACTCGAAGCCTACACCTGGATCCGGCATTGTAATAGAAGATCGGTTAGAAATTGGAGAACGGGTATGTGTGAAAGGAACAAGGAATATGAAGTAGTCAAGTTAGAACGATGTGATAAAAAGATATATATGATGAGGTATCAAGGCGGCCATGACTTCGGTGCCGCATCCAAGGTTCGTATGCGGAGTTAGCGGATTTTGCCGAGGTCTACTTGACTGACTATCCTTTCTTGAATAGTAAATAAAGGTTATGCTGCACAGCGATGGAACACTTTCAAGATACAGGAGATGAGGTGTTTAAATGCTTTGAACGTAAGCAGAACTATGGAAATCTGCAAAAGGGCTAGTAGATAGAAGCAAAATCACTGGATGCACCTATGATTGATTCAAAGTGCCCAAGAAATAATTACCAGCTGCAAACTTTTATATACTAGGGGTATGATATTCTCGATTTTGGAATTGAAATGTGAACATTGATACCGGAACCCGGACGAGGACTTACAATTGAGTTCATCTCCTATGTACAAATGGAGGCTGACTCACCACCGCAGGAGAACACCTATGATAGTGAATACCATGTCGAAAAGAATGCACAAAGCACACTTGACAAACCCAGAGACCCAGACACCCCAATGCTCCGATTAAGTTCACCAAGGCAATGCAACGGGGTCATAAACACGGAGAACTCCATATGGACCCAAGCAATATGATATAACACCTTGAAATATGGAAATCTCCTCGCACGCAAAAGTAGCGGAACTAGACGTCAAAATATGTGTTGCGTATATGTAATACTGAAGAATGCCGTGGCTCTCAGATTAGGTCCCAAATCTTTTTCTGGATGAAGCAACAAAGCTTTTATGCGAACGTGCACACCACCCGAAACCCGAGATCATGTGACGACGCAGGAGTTGTGGCAAAGCAACGAACCCCTAGGGTATAAACAGGCAGGAGGTTCGATACCTGAGATAGTTCGGAACAAACAAACGGGCCGCGCAGGATTAGACCATTAAGCGCAGGTTCGCCAGTGTCCAGATAGACAACTGCGACCGCCGGACGATAGTTTTAAGGATATCCAAGAAGCCAGGTAAGAGAATGCAACCGCCGAAGAGGAATCAGGTACGGAGAGATTGGGTATTTTGAAGAAGCCTAAAGCTGCAGACCCTGGCAAAGACAGGAAAACTTTTACATCCGTGGAAGGCTTGAAGACACAGACAACGTACCGGCCTGACCAACCATGTCCAGTGGGGGGCGGATGTCAGATCTCAGACGTCGATATCGCCGTGATTGAATATCGTCTCATCATGGTCATTGCTGGAAATCACACCGCTCATCCGGTCTCCTCGCTCAATTTTCTCCCAGTCGTGGTCTTCCTTGTCATCCTCGTCCATCCGCTCCAAGTCATCACGGTGTTTGAAATGTTGATCGATAGAACTCTCATCAACAAACGTGAAACCAGCAAAATTAGCCTGCATGGTTGGCGACAGCGGCGTGGACGCGGGATTGACACCAGAAGCCAGGGCAGCGGCGCGAGCATTAAGAGAGCCGTTACCGTTCAACGCATTCGTAAATTCGGGATCAAAATTGGAGACATCCAACTCCGACTTCAACTTCGGCTTGAACGGAGGGACCACATTCTTTTTGGCCAATGCATCCCAATCAATATCAGCAAAGAAAGGATGGGCCTTGAGCTCTTCTGCATCGCGAGTGGCACCTAGACGATGCTTGGGGTTCCGATTGAGAAGTCCCTTCACGAAGTTTCGGCCTTCGGTGCTGAGAGCATCTCGGGGAAATCGAACTTTGCCGAATGCAATGTTCTTATACATCTGCTGTGTGTCCTCGGCATAGAAGGGGCTCCATCCACAGCACATCTCAAAGACCAATACACCGAGGGACCAGAAATCGACCATTTTGGTATAACCGTGTTCGTCAAGGAGCACTTCGGGTGCAAGATATTCCGTAGTACCGCAGAACGTGTTCGTGGTCGCATTCTCGGTGAGATTGGCTTTTGAAAGGCCGAAATCGCACAGGGCGATGTGACCATTGGCATCAAGAAGGATATTCTCTGGTTTCAAATCCCGGTAAACGATGTTGTGTTCATGGAGATGTTGGAGGGCCAAAATCAACTCAGCGATATAGAACTTCGCCCTTGCTTCATGGAAACGGCCTTCTCTTTGCAGATGCCAAAACAACTCCCCTCCGGACATGTAATCCGTCACCAGGTAGAGGTCCGTGGGTGTCTGGAACGAGAATTTCAGGCCTACGATGAAAGGCGAATCGGCCATTGCGGTGCGGACCAATATGTTGCGTTCGCCGAGGGTATGGGCGACTTCCTTCTTCTGGACGATAACCTTCTTAGACAGCACTTTCATGGCATAGATACGGCGGGTGTCCCTCTTCCGAACTTGGAATACCTGGCCGAAAGTTCCTTTTCCAATCAACTTGAGAATTTCGAAGTCTTCAGGACCAAAGTGCTTTTTGTCGGCCTTGTGAAAATTGATCCGTAAGTGGATTTCACCGGTAACGAAATCTTCTTCTCCATCCCGTGGTTCGAGGGTAAACCATCCATCAAACGGATGTTCGTACTCTACCAAATTCGGACAGAACCGAACATGGCCGAGGAACGCCTCTTGGTTGGATCGATCATAGACTGATATATCGATTTCGGAATGGTCTCCCACAACATCGCTTGAAGAAGAGTCAGCACGAGTGGGGTGAAAACACATTCTAATAGACTTACAATGTCGCGTCGTGTTCCCATTTCGGATTGGTCACCCCTTTCATCCGGGGGGTTTCTTGTGGATCTGAACTCGTCCCATTGTTGCTGCTCTGCCTGCTTTTCATCGGGATTGCCATTGGCCTACCCATGTCACTTTCGGTTCTTTTCATACCCATGCCGTTACGTCCTGGGGTTTCGGTGCCCTTGTTTGACATGGCCTCGCTCCTCGGACCCTCTGATATGTATTCCGCCCATTGGAATTGGCACACTACGTAGGGATCTATGCTTGGGCGCAGTCCCCGACCTTCGGATATCGACAGAGACAGTTTGCCTTTGGGAGGACCAACTGCAGCCTCTTCGGTATCCTTCGACTTTCCACTCGAAGAAAACGACGTCTGTTGAGACAGGCTAGACGGAGCGAGTTTTGCTTCTTGAGAACGTGTTCTAGGTGTCTGAGGAGGTGTGGCCTGGTTTTTGGGCGACAAGTAGTCGCCTTCAGTTAGCCTCTCGCTTTCTTCTTTCGACTTTGAGGCTGTATTAGACCTCGAACAAGAAGAAGTACTAGGGGTAGGGCTGGGTAAAGTATTGGATTGAAGAGAGCTCGGCCCAGATCCCTTTTCAGTATTCGCTACATCCTTATTCTGATCTGAGGGGTTGGGAGGAGCGGAGGGATTGTTCACAGTTTTCGGACTGGAGCGAAGAGAATCACGAACCTGGCCAAAGTAACTATGAAGAATACCCGGCAGTCGCTTATCAACAGGATCCGGGCGCGGTGTCGCAGCGCCCGGAGGCGTGGAGCTATTGGACCCGATCTGGTCGTGATTTTCGTCATCGTGTGTCCTAGTGCGTGAACGAAGAGGGTCAGCAAACGGCATGGTGGCTGAAAGACAAATAAATATGGGTAGACAGTAAGTGCAATGCCTGAGGCACACTTTCTTGCAATGAGGCTTCAAACGTCTGGGACTGAAGAGAGGGTCACGACGCCATGAGCGACGAGTCTGGAGATTGCCATCGCTTGTCGCTTTATAGTCGCGGAGCGTGCCGGGCAGAAGGTGGGGCGCAACAACAAAATGCAGCAGTACTTTGCTTACCTCTGCATCATGGCCTGCCGAAGTAGATCGGCAGCCGTGGGGTTGGCGTTACCAGTGACGGTCATGGTGTTTGGAAGCCAGTACGTGGGCAAGCAGCGTTGTGCAGCCCAGACTGAGGTCGTAGAAAGGGTAGGAAGGACGCTCGAAGACTTTGTGAGCAGGGAACGACAGGGTCGTAAGGATTCTGAGGCGCGGGTTACGAGGGCGGGTCGACCATCGGCGCAGACGCTCTTCTGGTGGTGAGAGGCGGCGGAGGAAGGTGGCTGCTGGGGTTCACTGGACGGAGAACACGCAGTTGGGAGAGAGCCGGAAGTGTGAATAGTGGCGATGGTGCCGGAAGTGCGAGTGCGAGTGCGAGTGTAAGTGTGAGTATTTGTGGTGTCAGAGTGTGTGGGTTTGGACGTCAAGCTGAAGCTGGAGTTGTTGAGGCTGAGAGTGGAGGTACTCGAGGGCGGTGGGAACGATGATGATTGATTCATGGCCTGCTCATTTTTGTACCGCAGCGTCATCACAAGTGGACGCTGGCAAACCTGAACCTGGCTGGCTGGCTGCTCCTAAGCGCAACGCCGAAACAGGCCGGCTTCTTTGCGGAAAAAATTCTGCCTCACTTTATTTAATTCGGCCGCGCTTGTGCCCAGCTGCTAGAGATATATAGCAGACTTGTCAAAAGGCAAGCAGCCCGACGCTGGCGATGTCTCTGTTTTGCCTTTGAATAGAAAAAGTATTGTGCCGCTTCTTGCCTGGTATATGCAGTCAGAGTACGCAGCGAGGCAAAGACTCAGATGCGCACAAAGAACTGGGTGTCACTGGGTATCACAGGCTCATCGGAGGGGGGGGGGGAGAATGCACAGGTGAACACCACGCAAGCATAGAGAGGTCCAACCACAGTACAGTTGTTAGCAGTCACCCCAGACAGCGCCTGTATCTCTCGGAGTTCGGAAGTAACTTGCTTTCATTTTCTTATATAGCGCAACTTCTCCCTAGGTTCTTCGGGCGAAATAGGAACAAAATAGGAAATGGGCTGTCGACCAAAATTACCTGCAACGGCAGTCGACGACGCTGCGAAAGGACAAGAGGAACGGCGCTCTCTTTGGACTCCATAAAACGGATCTTGATCCTCCTTGCTATCATTTCGAAACATGCAGTGATGGCCCCGTCCGCTGTTCGCTGTGCTATCCTTCTCACCGCCTCCTTTATTTGGAGTGGTCTTGATGATGCAAACAATGGACTCGGGCTCAGATCATACTCACCCCGTATTTGAAAATGCTTTGCATTCATGGAGGGCAATGTGAGCCAACGAGCAGCATTCTTAGCACCTCTTGGTGCTCTGGTTAGTTTAAAGGTTAGCTACACAAACAATGGTGGTCTGGCATGCTCTCATCGAAAAAGTATATGGTTTTATGTTACTCGCTGACTGCTCGGAACCCCCCCCCCCCCCCCCCTCCCTTTTTTTTTCGCTGGTACTAACTACAGTGAAGTCCGGCAGCTCGCCCTACAATATCCCAAGTCCTACCTGAATCACGGTCCTCTTCTTATCTACTTAACTGCTCGGGATAAGAGCAGAGGCGAAACCCCCACCCCTCCCAAAGGGCAAGAGTCTCATGTAAAGCTTGAAGATGCGGTGAATAGGGCCCCGTCACCCGTGATGTGCCGTGTAGTCGATACCGAAGTGCGGGGTGGATCTCACCTTCGTATCCTTAGAAGATCTCCAGGGTTGCCAAGGCATGCTCGGGCACGCCGCTCGAGCCTTCGACGTGACGAACATCGCGTTTGCGGAAGAACCTTGCCCCGCGGTCCCGTTCCACTTCTTAGAAAAGCACCCAGCACTACGATCCACCTTCTGCGCTGCATACACATACAAACGCGCCACTCGACAACATGTCTGATCGCGAATTTGGTGGCAACGACGACTTGTCTTTGCCCAAAGGTACGCGACGCCATCGCGCTCGGCCCGCGCCTCTAGTTGGCGCTGTCTGCTCACTTTCCATAGCCACGGTCCAGAAGATCATCACCGAAATCTTGCACGGAGACCCTGGTGTCACTTTCGCAAAGGATACGCGCGACCTTCTGATCGAATGCTGCGTCGAGTTCATCACCCTCATTTCCTCGGAAGCCAACGAAATCGCTGAGAAGGAGGCCAAAAAGACAATAGCTTGCGAACATGTCAAAGCTGCCTTAGAGGAGCTGGATTTCAGTGACTATGTCCCTGCTATTCTCGAGGTCGCTGCGGACTATAAGAAGCAGCAAGCTGCACGTTGCCAATGCGACATCTGTATTAGACTTCAACTGACTTGTTGTAGAATCGCGAGAAGAAGCAGACAAAGATCGAGCAAAGTGGCATGACAGAGGAGGAGCTTATTCGCCAACAACAGGAGCTGTTTCGCTCTGCTACGGACAAGTTCAACCAGGCACCGCAACAGGAAATCTAAGCGCTGCTTTCATACAGGGTAAATGGCGAGGAGTTCAAGGCGTACATCGAGGCTAGGGCTGGCGTCTGGCATAGAAAGGGTTGGTTGTCTGGTTTAGCGTAACTGTGTCACGATTGTCTGTCTAAGGGTGACTGACAAACTCGAGCTACAAATATCATGTAGAGAGCCTTTGAATGATTTCGCCCATCAAATCGCCCTATTTCCTTCTGCCGGTGCTACTTTGTCTACCAAATCACGTTGGGGGAGAATAAGTGAGCTCCAAGTGGTGTACACTTGGAATAATCCGTTTCGATGGAGTAGCACCAAAGACACACTATAGCTGTCGAAGACCACAGATATGCAAGTCCTCTAGGTGCATGGCCATGTGGTTCATTCACACAGCCTAGTTACGAGCAGAGGAACCTCAGCGCGGGGAGGCTTACATAAACATATTGACCGCGGTGACGTCGGCCTAAACTCCGAGAACCCCACCAATTCACGCGAAGCCGTGCCTTACCCTGAAACTTATCCATACCGCTACCACTATATAATCTACCTCTCCACCACCAGTAACCCAACTTCTCCCCTCAACAACCCTTCAACAGCCCCTCTGCGTCTTCTCCAACACTAAGAGTTATGTCAGGCCTCGAGAAAGCCCTCTTCAATTTGAAGGTTTGCAGCTTCCAGCATTAGGCCGCGCTGATCCTCCGCGCTAACAGTGACCGTGCAGTTCACCGCAAAGCAATTGAACAGACAAGCTGCGAAAGCTGGAAAGGATGAGACCACTGAGAAGACAAAGCTGGAGAAGGTATCTCGACTTAGAACCACCCATGCCTACGTCTATGCTTACAATCTTCTTCCCAGGCCATGAAACAAGGTCACCACGACATCGCTCGCATCTATGCCCAGAACGCAATCCGGAAACAAAACGAGAAGCTGAACCTGTTGAGGCTGGCGTCTAGAATCGATGCTGTGAGTAGCCGAGTGCAGACTGCCGTCACAATGCGACAAGTCACTGGAAGCATGGGGAATGTGGTCCGGGGCATGGACTCAGCTATGAAGTCGATGGATCTAGAGAAGGTACGGAACAGGCCTGGATTTCTGATATGCGTAAACCAAGCGTGGCAAAAAACAGCGGATATTAATATGCATTCGCAGATATCAGCCGTTATGGACAAGTTCGAATCACAGTTCGAAGACCTCGATGTCGCAACCGGCTACTACGAGAATGCGACATCCTCAGCAACAGCGGTTGGTACACCTCAGGAAGACGTCGATCGTTTGATGAGTCAGGCAGCGGATAAGGCGGGTGTCGAACTTCACGAAGACCTGGAGGCAGCGACACCGGCCAAGACGAAGGTCGGGCCCACCGAACAAGAAGAGGACGGCTTGAACGAGAGGCTCCGAGCATTGAGGAATTAATCTCTGTATCCCTTGGGATGGTACTAATGGGGAGTTGTTGGAGTTCAGGTGTTCATGATGTTGTAAAGCTCTGGTATCTCGAGGCTATGTCGGCATGATTTCTCGTCACGCTGAAGGCACTGGGAATTTCGGCTTGTACATGCAGGGACTGCATACTTTTATTTTATTGTGGAATTTCTGGTGCCAAGCATAGGCCCGGATCGGCTTATACAGTATTTCGTCATACACAGTATTAGCAGGGCACCTATCTGTGGCATGCTTTGACGAATACATTATCTTCACACAAAATTGTTGTGCTATAGGTGAGGGCACTAACGGTTTTCTCACTTAAAGCTTGTGGAACTACCTTCCTCCTCCTTGGTGATGTACACTATGGCTCGCCTTCTGTTATTCGAAGCGAAACAAGTAAATGTGAATGTGAAGAGTCATGTGATCAGCCCTACCAAGCGGGGGGTCTTCGGACACCCCTGAACCTAGCTCCTGCTTTACGGATATGAATGCGGAAGCTTCCGACTCGCCAAACCCAAGAATAGCTTCCTTCCATCCCGACTTTCGTTCGCCAACGTAGTTGCCAACTACAACCTCTTCTTCCTAACTCCCAGTGCCGTCCTCCTGTACTAATATAGACCCCCCTAGTTATCCTTACTTATCTTTTGCCCAGATGGTCCCCGTTTCAGATGCAGTCTCGCAGCCTACGGAGGACTGGGAAGAAGCGCAACTGATAGCAGCGTTATCACATCTAGAGAAGCTTCAGGAAAAGGCATGGTGACCGGACCCTCATGTTCACTTGGTTCTAATTCCAAACAGTTAGAGGAGACTCGACTTGCCATCCCTCGGGTGTTGCAGACTTTGCATACTTCCCACTCCAATCCCGTGGCATTCTATAAAGACTTCAAGCAGGCCGCGGTTGGGGCAACCAACGACTTAAAGGCTTTCAGGTCGCAGTGGCAAAGCCAAGAAACTCAATCAATCTTTGAACATGCAAGGGGAAGTTTAGCCTCTAATGCGGACTTGAGTTCAAGTCCTGAAATACCGAAATGGGGCTGGATCGAGGCCTCACTGCACGACAAAGAGCTCCCTGGGAAACCTTCGAAAGACGACCTGGATGATTCAAACTATAGTCTCACATCTGACGCTATCTCAGAAACTGTAGCAAAGTTTACAGAAGAGAACAACAAGCTCTCTGTTCGCTTTTATGGCAATCAAAGAATCAAGGTAAGGTACAGTGAAATGATGCAGGACTAATGGTGTATTAATGTACCTCAGATCAAGCTTAAAGCAGGTTTCCAACGACACCACTTCCTCGTTACTGTGGACGAAGATGCAAACGGCCGCCGCAAACTAAGAGCTGAGTGTTTGGGGAATTCCACAAAACAAATGGCCGTAACCAGGTCTCTAGCTTCGAGGCCACGCGCAAACGACCTACGATACTTGCTGGTAAGACCTCCCTCCGACCATTATACAGATATGAATTCTCGATGCTGACGGCGGCCAGGACATGATTGCGGCATATACTAATATGAACCAAGTATGTGCAAAATGTTCGAGAAGAGTGGATGGATCGGCAATGACACCGCCGGCGCGACGAAGCAGACAAGTTGATGACCCCAATGGAAATCCTATGACGGTGTGGGAAAATTTCCACGAAGATTGTCTAGGATGAGTTGAATGGACGCTCTCGCACTTAGTCCCACACCCCTTCGTACCATTTTCCTTCATAATTCCTTAACGCGGAGGGGTACTTAATCCCTTCGTTTGGTTCCGGCTGCCATCTCACGCCTGTCCAGGACGCATAAGTGGGGCTGCCATATTTCCTGGTGTGGAAATCGTAGCGCTTCCCTGGTTGTCGAAATGGCCTAACCCAGGATGGTTTGTACTTCAGTGAGCCGTCGGGCCGTTCTTCGTCGTCGAATATACTCCAGCCGGCCCACCGATCCTTTCTCTGCCGGTTATACATGTAGTCGTTTTTGTCGGCGCTGATGGTAACGTGGATATCCGGGCCTTTGTTTCCCAAAATATCCTTCCATCTTCCCATGGTACCCCCTCTCTTCCCATCTTTCGGCCACACAAAATGGTAGTGTGGTTTCTTGACACGTCGACGGTGTCCCCCTTGGAACCATCCCTCCCCTGGGAGGTATTCCGCTGGCTCGGGCTTCCATGGACGGGGAACTTCAACATAGTATAGAGGGACCCGATCAGCCATGGATTACTGCGCCGGAATTGCAATTGGGAAGCTTTTGTTTCAAGAGAAAGTTTGCGAGAGGAAGTCTGCTGAGATGCCAATATGGATATAGCTCGAGTACTGACTTTATATGTATCTGAGAATCTATCTGGTCATAATGTTATGTTTGGGCCGTCGTGTGGGCTGTCTGGCTAAGTAGAGATGCAGAGACAATCGATTGTTATTTGGAACATCGACATGCTTTGTTTGTGCAAACATTATGCTGTGATGGAAAACCAAGGGAAGCTTCACCGCTTCAAGAAAAGCAGAAGTCATATTACCAATTCATAGACATTCACTTTGTAAACATCGTCGCGGTAAATGTACGCTTCTAATAAGCCTAAACGCGCGGCTATTTGCAGGGGGCAGAGAGAGGCACTGGCGCCGGAACCTTCTCTCCCTTGCCCAAGAAAAACACCAGCAGGCGACGACCAACAACAACAACAGCAATTGAACGTCCTTCCAGGACTATTTCACAATCTTCAACCCTACCCTCTTCCCCTCCCTCAACCTCTCGTTGTCGCCTCCTGCACCTGCTTCGTCTCGCGCACCATGTTCGGTAATAAACCGCCCTCATCGTCCGGTACAGAGCCGAAGCCATCGCTCTTCGGAAGCACGACGAGTTCCGCTCCAACGACGAGTTTGTTTGGCACGTCAACAACGGCGGCGACGACGACGACTTCTCAAGCACCGAAACCGAGCTTGTTTGGTGGCGTTGGCTTGGGAACCGCAAATACATCTCAGCCAGCGTCGACGCAATCAACAACAACACCGACCAGCGGTGGTCTGTTCGGCTCAGCATTTGGTGCCAAACCCTCCCAGCCTCAGGGCAATCCGTCGCCCTTTGGTGGACTTGGAGCTTCTACGACTCAACCTGCACAGCAATCCAACACGGGCGGCTCACTGTTTGGAGCAAGCCAGCAACAACAAACGGCCGCGGGAGGAACTGGCTCTCTGTTCGGAGCGACCACACAACCGCAGGGCACTGCTGCTCCACAGCAACAATCTGCAGCTGCTTTGTCACAATCTACCAATGGTACTGGACGATCTGCGCACTTTGACCATCTGCTAGAACGAGGGCGGAAACGAAACGCGCGAGAGAATGGAGTCAGCCATTTCGACGACCTCCCAACTCTGCAGCTGGGCTTAGGTGATATCGCTCGCAAAGTACGCAATCTAGGAACCGGTGGCCCTTCGGCGGACCAGGCACAAGACCGCGCAGCGTGAGCTCATCATCGAAGTATGGCTGGATACCCCCAACTAACTCTCTTACACAGGCATTATCTTCTAGCAGCTTCAGGCGTCAAAACAGGCAGTACCCTTCGTGACCTGAACCAGTTTAGCACGCAAGCCGGGCTCAGCGCTGCAGGACCGCCCCAGACCCATGATATCGACGTCGATTCTTACATCTCGAACCTCCATTCCCAATCCACTCTGGCTCTAATACAGGAAGGACTGGAACAATCGAAACGAGACTTCGATATCTTCCTGGAAGAGAAGGTTCAATTTGAATGGGATGCGCAGCGAAAACGGATCTACGAACATTTCGGACTTGCTAAGCAGAGTGTTAACCTTCCAGCCTCTACAAACGGTGCTAGCGTGAATGGGGGTGCTCGGGGTGCGTTTGGGAGGTCCACACGCAAAGGCAAATCATTCGGCCCTTCAGCTTCCACGAACAGGATGTCATTTGGTGCTTCTGGACCCGCGCCTGTACTTGGTTCTGTTATGTCGGCAAGCCAAAGGCGAGGAGTTCTGTCTCCAGAACCCTCTGAAAGGTCAGGGCCTGGCGCGACTGCAGCTCCTGAGGACCGTTTCCAGAGGGAGAAGTCAGAACAGTTCCGCGGTACAGTGAAAGAGTTGAACGCAACGAGGATCAAGCAAGAGTCTTACCCGATTTTGAACAAATTCGCACAAGTTGAAGCTCAATCTAGAGCTAACGTGAGTAGAAACCTAAAGGAAGTGAAAAAAACGTCCGGTGGCTGATAACCGTATTTTAGAATACCCAACCCCTCGTCGATGCTTATCGTGCACTTATAAGCATAACAAACGAAGACTCCGGCTCCGATGCGAGCAAGGAGCGATCCTTCTCTAAGCTCTACCTCGATGAAACGCCGAACTCAGGAAATAGCGTGGAAATGCGCAAGAAGATCCTTGATGGTTCGCGGAAGTTCCTTGAGCAGCAGTAAGTGCAACAATGCCACTTCACAGAATATCATTAACATAGCCCTAGATTCTTGAATCAAGTTGAGGCTGCACTGGCCAAAAATCCCCGCGAAGCTCAACTCGGAGGCGTGCCTTCAACGCTCAACAAAACCCGGGGTTATATCCGCATCAAGTTGGCTTTCAAGGAACTCGGCACTGAGATCGAACACTTGCAACGAATCGGGGACAGTGGCGACGAGTTCCCTTGGGTAATAGTATTTTATCTTCTCAGGAGTGGACTGCCAGATGAAGCTGCTCAGTATGTGCGAGAGAAGAAGGGCTTTTTCGGAGCCAACGACAAGGTGTTCCAAGCTGCCATCGCAGCTTATGCGGTAGATCCCGATCGGAGGCTGAGCGCACAGATGCAGCAGAACATTAACAATATCTATGTGCAGCGCGCCCGAATTGCCGCTACGAATGATCCCTATCGCATGGCCTGCTACAAGATTATTGGTCGCTGCGAAATGACTCGCCGTAACCTGGAGCCGTTGAAACAGACCATGGAGGATTGGGTGTGGCTCCAATTCAACCTGGCGCGTGAGGGCAATCGGGCTGAAGAAAATGCCGGCGAGAACTTTGGGTTGGAAGAACTACGGGCAACTATCCGCGATATTGGCCAGCGGCATTTCATGTCCGGGTCAGAAGCCGCCGGTGGATATGGAGTTTACTTCTATCTGGCTACCTTGGCTGGCATGTTTGAACAGGCCGTCCATTACCTCTACCAGCACAATCACACGTCAGCTGTGCATTTTGCTATTGCGTTAGCTTACTACGGATTGTTAAGGGTGTCTGATCTAACAAGCACAGGCTTAGAAACCCGTATGTTTTTTTCACGTTTTCACTCACATTGCTACCGTTATCCTAACGCTCTACAGTGACCTACAGTACCCGCCAACAACCCCAATTGAACTTTGGATATATCGTGGGCTATTATACCCAGGAGTTCCGGAAGGCCAGACCTGAAGATGCTGCCGAGTATCTTATCCTGATTTGTCTGAACCAAGATCTGCCTGGTGAGGCCGGGAAACAGCAACGGGAGCTTTGTCACGAAGCCCTTCGAGAACTGATCCTTGAAACTCGAGAGTTCCCAGAGCTTTTAGGCGACATGCGGATGGACGGTATCATCACTCCGGGCTTGATTCAAAAGCGTCTTCCTTTGATCAAGCTCAGTGATGAAAAGGCTTTTCTCCAGAACATCATCAGGCAAGCCGCCAAGATGGCAGACGATACCGGTCGTACTTCAGATGCGGTATTGTTGTACCATATTGCTCAAGAGGAGGAGAACGTGGAGATTATCTTGAATCGAGCCTTGTCCGAAGCCATCTCCGTCGACCTTGGTCAAGAGCCTTTACGCCTCGAACCCCTGAAGCCACGAACACAAACTGCCATCCAGAGCGCGCAACCGGTCGATGCTCCGTCAAGCACTAGCTTGAGCATGCTTGCAATCGAGGACCCGGTTGAACTGGCTCAGAAGATCCGCAATCAGTATGACGCTAATCCGCAGATCTACACTAAGATTTTGCCGCAAACCAGAAATACACTTAGCTTGCTCCTAACCTTGAATGAGGCGAAGAGACTCATCGAGGCTGGACGTTATATTGAAGCTGTAGATGTAAGCCTCCTCACCTATACATTCCCTATCTCGTCCTTGAATGCTCGCTAACTCTTCTAACAGATCATATCCGGAACCGACATCCTTCCACTCAAGGCCGGTGGTTCTCTCCCGCAGATCCGAAGCAGCGCCAACAACTTCGTGAACTTCGCACCCGAGATCGCTCGCAATATCGGCAACATCCTCATGTGGACTATCACGTGCTGCGGTCGTCACCGTGAGTATCTGCTAAGCAGCCAGTACGAGGATCCAACGAAGCGGAGGATTGCAGATCAGCTGCTGCAGTCGGCGAAGGACTTGATGGTGTTTGCGGGTTTGATTAGATACAAACTCCCGCCAAGAGTGTTTGAGACGTTAGCGAGGGCTGGACAGGAGGCGGGGATTTATTGATTCTTGCTCTCTGGGAGTGTGACCGAAGTGTAAAACATAGGTTTCGTTCGACAGGGCTTGGGGGTTGCGAAGAGGCTCTGCGTTATGTTCCTTTGGCCAGTTCGAATTACCTGCTGGATGTTTCAGAGGATATAGAGAGAGAGAAACCTGTGGTCGAGCGCGTGAACGCCTCACTACAGTGGAAAAGCAATACGCCTATTCAATAGGCTGTTCGTTTTACTGCTTGAATGCAAGCAATGGTTCAAAGATAATATGCTAAGCTTTTTACCTTTCTTTAATTCTGTGATCGAGTGAAGGGAGATAAAGTTAGGGAACAGAAAAGCGTGATTGAAAAAAAGAGTAATCCTCTGTGGCTGTTTATCGGATCTCTGATATAACCCTTCTAATACTCATAACACCCATTCCCTAGTTTAACCCTCTTGGTAACCCCCTAACGCCTCCCCATCGTCCCAACTCAAAAACCTCCCGCTCAACCCCTTTTCGGCATCCAAAGCTAACCTCGCAATAACGTTCCCAGGCTGTTCGGGCTTTAACAACTTCCCCTCCTCCTTCAACTCCTTAAACTTCCTGCTTGTCTCCTCGCCCATGGCCATATCATGCTTCTCGCGAATCTCCTTCTGCATCTCCGTCGCCACGACCCCAGGACGGATGGACACGGTGGTTACTTCGGGTTCCTCGACCGCGAGCGTCATGGCGAGGTGGTTGAGTGCGGCTTTCGTCGCGCCGTAACAGCCCCAGGCTGTGTAGGCGTGGGTGGCAGCGCCGGAGGAGGTTAGGATTATGCGACCGCGGGATGTGCGGAGGGAGGGAAGGGCTGCGCGGATCTACACCATATCATAGACATTAGCTTTTCTCGGACATAGATGTACTTGGGTGTGTCGGAGCAAAGGGGTTTCATACCAGCGCGACCGCCGAAAAAACATTGACCTCGAACCCTGTCCTCCACTCCTGGGCCTCCGCGTCCGCAACTTTCTTCACTGGGTCCAACACGCCATGGTTGACGACCAGTGCATCGACCCTGCCCCATCTCTTGGTTGCGGCTTCTACCGCCTGGGTGGCAAGGTGGTTGTAGGACGCCGGGTCGGACATGTCGCCGGTGATAACTTCCACCTGCTCCGGATGGGAGCTGCGGAGTTGTTCCAGGGCGTCTTTGCTGCGCGCTGTGATGACGAGCTTAGAGTTTTTGGAGAGGAGATAGTTGGCTATGGCTAGGCCGATGCCTGTAGATGCGTTAGCTGGGGTATTGTGGAAGGTTAAAGGAAAATTATGGTATTTGATGATATATAAGAGGCTCTATAAACTTGAGTGATCAAGTATTCCTTAGGATAAGACTTCGGAGTCAGGGTTCAAGTGAAATAGACTCAACATTGCGTTGGACATACCTCTCGACGCTCCGGTTAGAATGATGACTTTTTCAGACATATTAAGGTCTAGGAAGCTATGAATTGGCACGAGAGAGAAGGGTAGTGAGAAGATGAGAGAGCCAAAAAGCCAGAGTCAGAGCCAGGACAGTAGTAGCTCGAGAGGTGGAGATACCTTTTGTATTGTCGGTTACATCATCAGTTCGGGAGGTGTCCGATGCCGGAATAAGTGGGGTGGAGGGGTTTTAGAACATTCATAAACCGCAAGCGAAAGATGCAGTGTATTTGCGTCATATAGTATGGAAGTTATGAATTGATTCTCCATTAAGTCATCATGTGTAATGTATACCCGCCTCATCCATTTCCTTTCCCTATTTGTTTATACCTCTTCACCCCTTTAATATACTAAGTTTTATGGTTTATACCACGTTTGATAGGATTGCGGGGGAGGACAAAAGGCTGGAGCGAGGTAGAGTGCGCAATCAAAAACAGTGTAAATCACGATATCAAGTGTGAAGTCAGAAGCAAGAAGCATTCACTGATAAGACGCTGATCCTCAAATCACAATCATAACTCCACATAACGGCTGGCCACGGCACCAAAGTTTTGGAAAACAGATTCATTTCGCTATCAGGCCTTCTAAAAAAAAGGAATGTTTCCCGTCGCGCTTTACCCCCGGACCAACTCGTGATCCGACGTTCAAAGCTCGACAGGCCAGCAACCACCTGAGGTATGATGGTAGCCACTGGAGATTCACTTTCGCTTCCCTGTCCACACTCGCCTCGCACAGTTGCAAAAGGTTCAGACGAGCTCTAGCTTAATTGGAAGCGGAACGTTGACGTTCTCAAAAGATGTTCAGAAAGTGGCCAAGTTTGAAACGAAATGATAGACGACTTGGTTCTATAGCACCTACCTCCCATTAAAACACAAGAGGTTGATTGCATTTGCAACATATGAAGACGATGAGGATCAACCTTAACGAGTCTCGGTTAGCGAGTGTATAATACACACTAAGAGAAACGAAAAAAATGAGTTTTTTTTTGAAATCAGTTGAAAGATGAAAAGCATTTACATTGTAACCGCATTGAGCCGAAGCTCTCAGTGTTAGCATGGAAATGAAATTTATTCATCATAACATGCCGCGGAGAGGAGGGCATGGGAAAGAAAAGAAGATGATGGTGCTTACCTTATTGTTAGTTCGAAGGGCGTCCAGGACTGATGTCTTCGCACCGTGCATAGCAGGTTAGTTTAAGGAACTTCAGACGCGGTAGCCATCGTAAAGCCACCTTCATGCTCAAGTTCAAGACATCTGCTTACGCTTAAGCTGTCAGCGGAGGGGTGCAGGTAGTTTCTATTGAGAAACAAGGAGGGTTTCGTGTATGGTGATCAGGTAAAGGTTTTCGTCCAGAGAGATCCGAATTTGATAGTACATGAAAATGTGCATCATAATGAACGGTTGCTGTAGATGCTCTGAAGATCGCACTTACCCCGGGCAGTAAGACGAAAGAAGTATAAAAGAGCTGTGGCTTCACTATCATTCAAGTCAGCAGAATTTTCGCAAATTGCTGGGTCAAAAAGAGGCTTTCTCATGTTCAAAATCAGATATTCCCGTTTGGCTTGGGTGGTCAATCACCATCAAAGGTCTGATAGGGGCGACACGAAGGTTCATCATGTAGAACAGAGTAGAAGCAGAAGAGAAGAGGAAGACTTACCATCAGTGCATGCGCAACCCTCGCGCTGTTGACGAAGAGGGTTGCAGGAATTGTTTGTGGTGGAAGAGAGTTGAAGTCGCGACGGAAATTTTTATTTTAAGGTTAACGATAAGCGTCACGTGATAATACAGGGGCCACAGATCCTTGAGAGCTTGGCATGACCGGGGCCCGTATCCCCGTTGCCGCCCGTCTCTTTTAACGTTCGTATTCAGCCTCCTAAGCTGCCATCAACAACAAACTCTCGACCTGACGTTGTTCACTCCCCGCAACCATGGCGGCCGGACAACCCTCATTCCAGGACTTCATCAATGCAGAGCGCGAGAAGAAGAGGAAAGAAAAACTCGCTAACGAAATCCTGGGTAGAGGTCGCAAGACGAATGCATCAGGACCCGGCGCCATCGCCAACACGCGCAACAGCAGCGTTCCCCGTGGGCCCTCACTCGCCAGCCGCATGGGTGTCCAGAAGCGATCCTCCTCAGCGAAACCTGGCGATATCAACGGTCAATGGAAGCACGATCTGCACCGCTTCAATAACCCCCGCGGCGGCCGTCCAACCCAACTCCCACGAACTGCTTCAGCCAACTCCGCCGCCGTTGCCGCACGAACCAGCCTCAGCTACGATCTCATCCGTCGGAATAATGATCGCGCTTTTACACAGAACAATACTAATGACAACACAGTTGGTTTCAATATCAAGGGAATGGGAGGCAACAACCAGTTCACGGTCATCGCCAGCAACTTCTCTCCGGGCACGACTGCTGAAGACATCGAGGCTGTCATGGCTCCAGTTGGAACAGGATTGGTGAGTTGTCGGTTGGTTAGCGAGATACCCACGGTCATTGTCGAGATGCTGTTCACGGATAAGGAAGGCGCTGAGAATGTAATTGCGACCTTCAACAACAAAAAGGTACCCGACGCACTTCGGAACAATTTCCAACCGCCGAGCACTAATTCTGGAATCAAGGCCGATGGTAGACTCCTCTATGTTTACATGAAGGAGCCCGTCCAAGTACGCAAGCCTCCAACCCAGCCGCGTGGCCGATTCACCCAACCTGCTCCAAAGCCTGCTCAGGACGGCATGGATGTGGATATGATGGACGATCGTAAGCAGCAATCGGGTCGACTCAACAACGGATACAATGCGGGCAACGGAGGATACAATCCGGCTCTGCAGCCTGCTATCAACCCACCGAAGGGACCGCGTCGCGATAGACGGAATTGGGATGCCCCTGACGAAGGAGGATATCGCCACGACAGGTACTGAACTCGGAATCGATAGAATATATATGCTTGACGGAGCAACATACATGAAAGACATGAAATATACAGCGCTAATGTGGTTGAAAAAAGTTTGCCTTATGAAGGCGAGAAGGGGTTCAATGTCCCACAGTATCTAGGGTATTCGGGCGATCAGGGCTATCCGGGCTATCTGGGGGAGGATACGCATCGCCGTTACTGAATGTCAAGAGATACATCATGGATCATATAAGGACAGCTAGGGGATCTGCTACATCCCGAGTTCTGTTGGATTTTGGATTATTGCAGCTAGTTTAGTCCTATCTACCCTTGGATTGGGGCGATGATATTGACACTGCCTAAACGATTCTGGAATTGGAGTTGGAGTTGATTTCATTTACCCTGACCAATCGCCCTGAGCGATATGCAGGCTACAGACTATTTAACAAAAAACTAGTACCACCGCAAGCATGTAGGCATTGACAACGTATTTACAGCTGCATGGAAGGAGATATGGCAGCAAGAAGCCAATAAAGCTGGCCGAGCTGCAGCTATCTGGTCATGAGAATAGGCAAGCCAACCGCTCCACTCTATGACGATCTCCTTAAACACGAAGCAACCGCAGTATGTCTACTCCGTACAGAGGCCCTTGGACTAAATGACCAGCTGGTGAGGATTGAGTTCAGGGAATCACTCGGGGCTGCCCATGTGGGACTGGACGGCAAACACTCCAACATGTCCTGGCATTCTGCCCTAACTACATCCAGCCCCGGAGCGAATCTTCTCCTAAAGATAGGCACTACAGAGCTCTCGGAGACCCTGAAGGAGAAAAGAATGGCGAAAGCTGATGTGCAATGGCTACTAGAAGCAAATCTACTTGAACATTTCCGAGGTGGAAAGTCTATTGCGAAAAAGGACATAGGGGGCTGGGCCCCCCCTTCCAGCTAACCTAGGCCGTGTCATAACAGCCCCTCTGTTGCCTAAGTGGCAACGCTGGCAGGTGTGGAACATCTACTAATAGTTGGTGAAAAAAGGAACCTCACCATAGCTAATTCGGAATGGTATAAGGTAAAGAAACGGCATGGGTTTTACACTCTAGAGGGACACTCCTCTAGAGTCGGGTTTACCTTGCTCTAAGCATTGATATTGGGTATTCATAGACCCGACTGTGAACCAGGTAGCACGTTAAATTATTATAATTCAATTTAATGTGTTACCTGGTCCCCAATCGGGTCTATGAACACGTAACATCAATGTGTAGAGCAAAGGAAACCCGACACTAGATGAGTCTCCCTCCAACGTCCAAAATCTTTGCCTTTTCTTCAACCTAAACCATTCTGATATAGCCATGGTGCTGTAGCACGTTAAATTGAATTATTATTATCATTATTATTACTATTCTTCTTCTTCTTTTTCTTCTTCTTTTTCTTCTTCTTTTTCTTCTTCTTTTTCTTCTTCTTCTTCTTTTTCTTCTTCTTCTTCTTCTTCTTCCTCTTAACAAAAACTATGTAAGACTCTCTCCTTGGGGTGACATAACTGATGTAAAATAAGAGAAAAAGTGGAAAAGAAAAAAAGATCAAAGAGAGGAGAATCAGTAAAAGCCTATTCTCATCAATCGCTTATATCCTCCCTGTTTATAAATCGTCTTGTTGACTTTGCAAACTCTAGCGCTCGCTTGAGCTGAGCTCTAGACATATATGATACGGTTAGGGCTGGAAATGACTTGCATACCCAAGCCCCCTTGTCACAGTTCTCTTTCCCTAGGCAGATGTTCCATAATGAGCTTGGGACCAGCAAGCGCACTACCTATGTGTACCTGACTTGCTTCTTAAACCTATCGCAGTGACATTGGTGGCATCCACGTCTGTTAGACTGGAAGGTCACATGAGTCTTCGCTCCCTGTTCATGTATTTAATACCGGTACCCTCTCATAGTTTGACAAGGCAAGAGGACAACATAATGCACGACCATACACACAATACATACATTACCGATCTATATCACCTCTCCCTCACTCAGGCTTACAACGTTCTAGATAGACTGACATGCACACCCGTCCTTTTAGGCCATATATATAGTGTGTTGACGAGGGTGTAATCCTCCTCCCTTTGCATCTCATATCACGTGTATTTGCCACCAGCCCTCTGCCGCACACACAGAGCGCTATCTCCACGCAAGGAGTCCGTGAGTTCACTAAGGGTTCTCTCTCTACACGTGTGCAAACGGCATAGAGCGAGCACCTTGAAGCTATCTATCGCTACTATTATATACCACGTCCTACAACCCCTTTCAGTCCCGGCGGGCTGCTTTGTGTTAGCTATAATCCCCTTGGCGATGATAGGCCGACCATATCATCGGAGGAGAGTCTTAGGGTAATTCGATGCCGCGCAATTACCTGTCCCGTTCTCCACTAACTAAACTTGTGTTCCTCCCTGTTGTTAAGCCTGCCCTTTGATATCCTTGTGACCGCAACTCTCTCAACTTCGGTATAGGATCGCGAGGTTGCCTATGGTCTTGTTCGTAGGAGGTTGCGAGCAGCACGCCATTTAACATCCCCCCCTTTAGTTCCTAGTCTAGACCTTCTGCAATTGGATCGATCTTCTGTCAGTGAGTGCATCAAGGATGGTACTTTGCAAAAATAGTAATAGAAGTCTCCCTCTCAATTGCGTCACTGCAATTAGTGACATCACCAGCTGAGCACAAATCCGTGAACGCTCAAGGTCCTAGCTAAAGGTACTGGACAAAGCTTGGTATCGGTGTGGGAGACTAACAGATCAATGAAATATAAGGTGAATATGAATGAGAGGAAGAACAAAGAACAAGCTCATATTCTAGTTAAGTGAGAGTGACTTTCGTAATGGTATATTGTAATTGGGTCCTTCAAGATCCGCTATTTATACAGTTTCTCTAGGTAGACTGAAGGCACATTCTTCTTTGACCCTCTACTTCTCATCCCCTCCACCCACAAGGAACTGCACCGCAACGAACAACAACAACGCCCACCAATACCTGCACATTTGATTAGCATAAAGTCCCATTTTCGGCACTCAACCCAACAGCTAACCCCCAGTGACCGAACACGGGGGAAAAGAACTCAAGACTCCACTTACTTCTGCAAGAAAGTCTTCTCAACCTCCTTCCCCTCCACCCTCCCCTCCCTATTCAGCACCACAGGTTTATTCAACACAGGCCGTGGCCCAGCACCCCTCCGCACAACTTCCACCTCCACTTCATCCTCAGTTTCGGACCGCTGCGCCCGTGCGGAAGTGCTAAGACCAATGTGGTACACTTCTCCCTTCTCATCTACATGCAGAAGGAATTTCTTTTTGTAGGAGGGTGTGAATGTGGAGGCAGATGTGAGGATGGAGGCGCCATTAGAGGGGAGGGAGATAAGAATGTGGGTTGAGGGAGGGGAGGAGTCTTTTGGTGGCGTATAAGAGACTATGGAAGCTGTGGTGAGGTCGCTGGGGTCGTATGAAATTTGCGCGAGAGGGGCTGGCGCTTCAGAGGAGGATACGGGCGTCTGGTAGAGGGCCACGGATGCAGCGGCGGCGAGGTGGAGGAGCGAGAGCACGAAGAGAAAGCCCCTGAGGATTCGAGAGGCCATCGTTGCCATCGGTACGTTAGAAAAAGATGGTGAGAAGTTAGAAGCTCATGTACTTCCTAGCTAGGAGTTGTGCTTCGTAAGGCTGGGAGCTCTCTGATGTCTATGACCGGAAAATAATTGTTCCGGAAGGGTATCTCCCAGCTACAATACCGTGATGCTTTTCCCTTTCAATCACAACGCGTCAGGTATGAACTATGTTTTCGTCTACAGCAATTCAAGCATTAGAGAAGTGACTCTCAACTATATATGTCAATGTCATCGTTTCTTTCTCTCTGAACATAAAATACCTCCAGTCAGCTGCCCCGTATGTAAATGCTCACAATTATTTACATGATGCCCCGCCCCCACCATTTGATACCAGTAGCTATTTGGGGCTACCCCATGCCTACCTAAGCAATCTCGAAACATATTCAAACTTCTAGACTCTTTTCCCGCACTCCAATTGCCCTTGTCCAGACTTTTGCTTCTCTGTTCTCATCTCTATCTTCCTTGATTACGCGTTTGCTACCGTCATGCCTACACGTCCAGTCTCTCAAAGTCCTCATGGACACCACTACATTGGCATTGATGTCGGCACGGGAAGTGCTCGAGCCTGTATCATGAACGATCAGGGTGATATTGTTGGACTGGCATCTGAGAATATTGGCTTATGGCAGCCGCAGACTGGCTACTATGTATGCATACAGAGCATACTCTTCCGCCCATGCCTCTAATCAACTATATCCAGGAACAATCCACTACAGATATCTGGCGCTGTGTCTGCTCTTCCGTAAAAGCAGCAATAGCCCAAAAAAATATCGACCCAAGCACCATTCGAGGAATTGGATTCGACGCGACATGCTCTCTGGCCGTCCTGGACAAGGACACAGACGAGCCCATCTGCGTCACAGGACCGTACTTCGACAATAGGGATAGAAATGACCGCAATATCATACTGTGGCTGGACCACCGGCCAGTTGAAGAGACAGAGAAAATCAATGCGACCAAACACCATCTCCTCCGTTACGTCGGAGGCACAATGTCGATTGAAATGGAGATCCCAAAAGTACTATGGCTGAAACAAAATATGTCTAAGGAACTATTCGAGCGCTGTAAATTTTATGATTTGACCGATGCTCTTACGCACATGGCCACTGGGAGTGACAGCAGAAGTCTATGTACCGTAGTGTGTAAACAGGGTTATGTGCCTGTGGGCGTAGACGGCAGTGTTAAGGGGTGGCAGGAAGAGTTTCTCAAGGAAATTGGGTTGGAAGATTTGGCTGAGGATAACTTTAAACGTATGGGTGGCGTCGATAAAGTGGTGATGACTCTTCCTAAAGTAGGTTAAGCTTAGTACTGACTTCTTTTTGACAGAACGGTAGATATTTGACTGCCGGAGAAATGGTGGGAACACTGAGCGAGAAAGCCGCTGCGGACATGGGCCTATCCTCTGGTATTGCTGTTGGTACTGGTGTTATCGACGCCTACGCCGGCTGGATTGGGACCGTAGGTGCCAAAGTCGATTTGGACCAAGAGTCGCTAGCCTCCAATGCCCCTAAAAACGACGTATCTCAGGCCTTCACAAGACTTGCCCTCGTTGCTGGAACATCCACCTGCCATCTGGCAATGTCACGAGAGCCCGTTTTCGTAGACGGTGTCTGGGGACCATACCGGGACGTCCTTATTCCAGGTTACTGGATGGCAGAAGGCGGACAAAGTGCAACCGGAGAACTCCTAAAACACGTCATCGAAACCCATCCAGCGTCCCAGGAAGCCACGTCAGCCGCTAAGGCTTCTAATATAAACGTATACGACTATCTCAATCAGCACCTAAACGAAATGGCTTCCGAACAATCCGCCCCCAGCATCTCTTACCTAGCTCGCCACCTCTTCTTCTACGGCGACCTCTTCGGCAACCGCTCGCCCATCGCAGATCCAAACATGAGAGGCTCCATCATTGGGCTAAGCGCAGACAAGAGCATCAACTCACTGGCCCTATATTATTATGCGGCGATGGAATTCATCGCACTCCAAACGCATCAGATTATCCAGACGATGAATAAAGCGGGGCATGTGATTCGGAGTATTTTTATGAGCGGAAGCCAGTGCCAGAATGAGGTGTTGATGAAATTGATGGCGAGTGCTTGTGGGATGGAGGTTGTCCTTCCGAAGTTTGTGGATGCGGCTGTGGTGTAAGTCCTCCTTTTCCCACTCTCCATCCCCTTCTCCGTTTTCCTTCCTTCTTTTTACTAACCCTGAATGTTTAGTCACGGCGCTGCGATGCTGGGAGCTAAAGCCGCTAGCACCGATAAGGAGGGAAAGAGTGAGCCATTATGGGATATTATGAACCGGTTTAGTAAAGTTGGGAAGACGGTTAAGCCAAGCACAGATCCTGTGTTGAAGAGATTGTTGCAGGCTAAGTATACGGTTTTCTTGGAGCAGTGTGAGAGTCAAGGGAGATATCGGAGGGAGGTTGATGAGGCTATTAGGGGGTGGGGAAGGGAAAGGTGAGATCACAAGTGGACAAGAGACAAGGATGTGGGAGGGTGCAAATACTGATCTAATCATGCTGATCTGCAAACACGTAGGGATTTAAAGTTTACTGACTCGTTTCTGGACTGCCAGTTAGGTATGTTGCTGGTTTGTGTTAGGGTTTGTAATTAGTTTTATTGACGATTTTCCCTTGGTCTTATAACTTCTAGCTCTACATATATTTACATAGTCGATCAAGGATCCATCCATGTTCTCTCTGTGCGGGCCAACTAGATCGTGCAGCAATTCGTGGGAGGCTCTTCCCGTATTATAGATCGATTGTTGGCGACCGAAACCTCTTATTCTCTCTTCGATCGATAATGAAGGGAACTGGCAGTACTTAGAGCCAAAATATTTTACATTTTAGCTATCTGGTGCCCTAGCACACCGATATAGTATCTATTCAAGTTTTAATGCGTTCAGGAATTGCTGTATCACCTGGCAGGCTTATCTACGTCTGCTTAATCTCTTTATAGTTACTTTTGCCTAACACTCTAAAGTATTTGGCTCAAAGGGCGTAACATAAAACATTTGTCTTAACTGCCATTAAATGACCTGTTCATTTTGATTGTGTTCCTCCGCTTGGAGGCTACTTGAAATACTAAGTATTTATACTTAAGAACCAAAGCCTGGCTTTGTCTTTTTCATATTTTTTTTAAAATACCAAATAGGGGTAGCGAAATGATGAAATCCCTTCCTTGGCCTTTAGACGACGTACTGATAGACGTTTTGCAAATTTATTTGGAGTTACTGTCTTAAGGCTTATTCATTTTGCATAAATAAATATACCTCCTAGGAAATAGAAACGTCTTTTCGCTTTGAAACCTCTGTCATCCTCAGTTTAGGATTTATTCTAACCTAGAGAGGTGGAAGTGAGGGATTGGAGAGGAAACAGAGAAGTTAGAAGGAAGGATTGCATACGAAATAGATGAAGATGGTTCGAGGTGGTTTTTCAGAGGCTTTCAAGGGAATACACTAAGGAGGAAGTTTGGGCATGACTTAGGAAATAGTCTGAGGAATGGCTAGAGGATATAATTTAAGGGGATGGTTTAAGGAAAGAGTTTAAGGGGATGTGTTAAGGCAGAACTGTGAGATGAAGACGCTTGGGTGACTTGGCCACCGGCGCGTGACGCCTATAAGGCCTCTGCAAATATTTCGCAGACGTTGCTGCAGCAGATACAGTTCCTATCCGTTGCTAGCCAGGTAGACACGGCGATGGAGGTGAGACGGCGGTCTGCTGTAATGGTGTTAGATATGGGACGAGATTTCGGATAAGATTCTACTTACAGAGAGTCAGATTGCGGATGATATCTGAGCATTTGGCGCGAGCTGAGACGCAGCCGATGCTATCCGTACGGAGATTGAGGGGGTACTTGAAGAGTAAGTAATGGAAGAGGGGTGGATGGAAGAGGAAGGTGATATAAGAGGAGGTGGTGCATATGAGACCGACGGGTGTGTCGGGGGGTAATGATACTTGAAGTTAAAGTCGTCCAGAGAATAGTTGGTGTCCGAAGAGTTGTCGAGCATTGCAAGTAATCCCAAAAATTCCTTTCAAATTAGTAACGAACGAGTCGAATATACCTATCCAGTGACAATGTGATGAGTTTGGAAGTGCAGAAGCAAAAGTCAGACCAAACACGTGCTACATATCATACGCATGAATATTTCTCTAGATGGAATGACCGTTTCGGAATAAAATCAACCTCAGTGAAAGACTTAGTATATCTTTCGGGTCCGCAAGTATATCGTTTCCACATTTGATCAATGTCTTTGTTCGCGTAAAAGTCTTGCATCATATACATTGGATAAGTGATGTGATGGCTTTGGATACGGCTTGTTTCCTCATTTATCATCTTCAAAGGAATGAGACTTAACAAGATACTAATAGACTGTCGGAACTTAGAACACAACATAATGATGGTTAATATAATGATTTCATGAAATGGTTATGCTGGGAACAGTGGATTCGAAATTACAAAGATGGCAATCTGGATGGGGGTCTTCGGCTGGCTGCCAAAATGGAGTTTGCAATGAACGGAAATAACTGTCCTACTGAAGCTTGAGATGGCTTTGAAAAGAACAGAAGATGGCTAATGTTTACCAATGGATACGCTGGATGAAAATAAAAATCCACCGTAAGATTGTTCTCCAGCATAGTGATGCAGGAGTGCCTCTTAGCGTTTTGCACCGTGCAGTCCATCCTTACCATAGTATGAGTCTAAATGCTCATTACTCCTAAGCTCAGAGTTGTCGTTTCAGTAGTCTATTAACAATAAAGAACCCCAGCTGCTCCGAATGTGGAACTTTTTCCAGTCATCAGAATACTAACATGGGGAAGTAGCCGTTAGAAGATAGTGTTTCTGAGATTGTTCAAATCTGGACTAACAACAATGATCCTCGCAACTGTCAAGTAAGCACAATGAGAGGTATGCTTAGCGAACGACATTGTAGAAGTTTCTTCGGATCATTATGTGCCTCGGTGAGTGTCTGGTCGTCTCCACTCAAGATCAACCTGTCATGGGTGCCTAGCCATACTAATCTATTTGGCACGAGGTTGTGATAGAGTGGCCAAGGAAGGCTTGGAGGAAAAGAAGGATAAGGAGGCTTTTACCTCTTTTTCCTTTATCAATAGATGGGTCAGGGAGACTACTGTGGCTTGTTGGAAGGCGGACTATTATAGTAAGCCTCACTTTGACTGCGGTAGGAAGAAGGGAGAGCTCTTCACCTTCTGCTTAGGAAATTCAACCTTGTCAAAACCGAGGAAAACACAGCCGGCCTTTTACCACCTCCTATTCGAAGGCTGGCTTCTTCAAGGCCTAATCAAAGAAAATGGGCAATGATTCAGACGGGCTTTGCAGCTGTGGTTACTTCTAAACCATGTGACATCTATTCTCGACTGCGCTAACTACAAAATGGAGAAAAGGAGACGCAAAAAGGAGACGCAAAAAGGAGACGGAGGCAGTCCCTTTTCCCCTTTTCTCTCGAATTCAAGGAGGGTAAGGTCTATTCTCATGGTCTTTCTTCAAAGAACAAACATAGCTACTCGAGGGTAGCTACTATGGAGTGAGTGGATTTCAACTCTACTCTAGCTGGGTACTTTTTACAGTCCAGAAAGCATAAAGTCCAAGAGGAGAACCAGTATTTGGACCTCGGTTAATTCTTTGTCTGCTTTTCTTTATATGCCCTTTATTTGGAGGGGTTTAGGAGGAGAGAAGGAGAAAAAACCTAGGCTTTCCTTCAAAGGAAGCCGGCTACTATTAAGGGATATGAGGCCTAAAAAAGGGATTATCTGGATAGGGTAGAGCGCTATAATACTTAGGATTGCATGCGCATTTACTTTTATATACTAGTCGCCTGGTTAGATAGTACTAAATGAAGTAAAAAAGGAAAAAAGGTCTCTGGTCGTGGTCGTTGGTTAGTTATGAAGGGGAAGCCGGAAACAGGCACGTCACTATATGATCCGTGCTAGAAAAAGTGCGCTAACGCATATACGATTTAGCGTCTCGGCTCGGAAAATCCCCTGTTGCCGCACAGTTCGTAGCTCACGTCTGAAATTCTGTTTCTCGAATAAATCCAAACGAAGCCGACGGCAAGACCCCAGCTCCAAAAATGGCTCCCACGTCGTAAGTATTGCTTCCACACTGCGTACTGCCTCGATTGTTCAATTTCTTAATCCCGCCAATTCATTTGCAAGTGTGTCTTAACTGACATTTTGCGTTATGTACACAGGACCGTCCCGACCCAGAACGATATCCTCGTCCCCGAGACGCTCCTGAAGAAGAGGAAGTCTCAGGAGAAGGCGCGTGAGGATCGTGCCGCTGAGACCAAGGCCAAGCGGGGTACGTTGGAAATTACGCATGCCATGAGCTGGAAAGAGGGCGATTCGATGATGAAAACCACCAATATCCCATATTGTGCGACTAGACCACGGTCAATGCTGTCGAAACGTTAACCATCTTTCGGGACTGATACAATCGCCCTCCGATCGCTCATTGGCATGTCTGAATGTAAATGAATTCGGGCTGACCAATTTTCAGAGGCCAACAAGAAGAAGAGGGAGACCATCTTCACCCGCGCGGAGAAGTATGTGAAGGAGTACCGCGATGCGGAGGTAGGATTCCCCGATACCGCCCAGGAGAACCGGGAGGCTTACAATATTACAGCGTGAGAAGATCAGGCTCGCCCGTGAGGCCAAGCAGAGCGGCAGCTTCTACGTCCCCGCTGAGCCCAAGCTCGCTTTCGTCGTCCGTATCAAGGGTATCAACAAGATTGATCCTAAGAAGCGCAAGACTCTCCAGCTTCTCCGTCTCCTCCAGATCAACAACGGTGTTTTCATCAAGTTGACCAAGGCTACTTTGGAGATGTTGAAGATCGTCGAGCCCTTCGTTGCTTGGGGATACCCCAACCAGAAGTCCGTTCGCGAGCTCATCTACAGTACGTCTGAGAATCCTGCGTATGCAACCTGAATCATACTAACTAGGCGTGCAGAGCGTGGTTATGGAAAGGTTGACAAGCAGCGCCTTCCTCTCACTGACAACGCCATTATCGAGGCCAACCTCGGCAAGTACGGCATCATCTGTATGGAAGATCTGATCCATGAGATCTTCACTGTCGGACCCAACTTCAAGCAGGCCTCCAACTTCCTCTGGCCTTTCAAGCTCAGCAACCCCACCGGTGGTTTCCGCACCAGGAAGTTCAAGCACTTCGTTGAGGGTGGTGACTTGGGCAACCGTGAGGACCACATCAACAAGCTCATCAGGCAGATGAACTAAGGTTGTGTGTGTGTACGAGGGGGCAAGGCGTGGGTTATGACATAGATGTCCTCATGCATGGGTAGCTATTCCGGAAAATACCATGGGATTTCACTTCTGCAAGATCAGCTCAGCAATGGTGTTCTGGAGTCCAAAATTTGAAACCAATAATGACGCTCACGTGCACCCCCAAATATTTTTTTATTGACGCTTGGAACCAAACCACGGATTTTGATTACTGCTCCGACGGACTGGGAGCGTCCACGTAAGGTGCAGGGTGACCAACAGGCGCCCACTATGTTTCCCCAGGTATGACTGAAACGGTTTTGGTATCGTTGGCGACACTGGCTGCCTAACACAGTGATGATTCTGTAGTGACTCCAGAGAGATGCCCTGTTACGTCTGTTTCTCACCATCCACCCATCCAGCGTTCAACCAGCCTAACGTAAAGTGTCCAAAATGAGGCTGGTTATATGATTCTGGAAAGCAACCGGTCTTGGTTTGCAGCGCAGAGACAGGTGAACACCCGGGTTAGACCTCGCGATAAAAAAAATCTGCATTATGTGCTCATGGTGGTGCTTTTACAGGTCTTCATTACGCACTTGGAGGGGGCTGGAAAGGCAAATGGTGCCGAGGAGCATATCGTTGAGAGCGTTGCCACTGCACTAACGATCCTAAATTCTTTTTTATGGTAGGCGATCATAGATAGACGTCAGAGTTTTGGGAAAGCTTGCGGACGCATGGTGGGATGACGCTGAGCTTAGTTGTAAGTGTAAGGTAGCGCTCTAACGCAACATGGTCTTGGGCCTCTCTGCCTGTCCAAATTTGTATGTGGTCTGACGACTGGATTCTTTTAGGGGAGATGGATCGTGGAAATCGATAGATATCGACGATACTGTGGATAGGTGGAGGTAGCGATGTGCTCATGCCGGTCGACCTCATCACCTGGGCATGCGTGCAGCAAAACGGTAGCATGCATCATCGAAACTCCTCCCACCTCCATCCTGCCAACCGGCTAACGGGCAGTGACGGAATGAGCCTCTCAGCCTGGCTCTGGCTCAGACTCAGGCGGCAGACCTCAGCCCGTTTTTACAGTCACCTTGGGTATTTACAAATTACAGCACGGAGTAGGCAGACAAGGCCGGCATAATTCTCATAAGGAGGGCAAGGGGTGTCGCAAAGTTGTGTTCGAAAATACTTCGTAGCGAACTAGAAACGACGGCTGGTGTGGCCTTATTACAATACAATATGTCTCTCGTATACGCGGACCGACAGAGCGCGAGAGAAGACTGAACACCGTGCGCTGCGTATGAGATACTATGGGACGAAAGGCGTTGCAGTGTCATCGTGACCCGGCGCCCTGATGACTTAAGTTATTTATTGCTCAAGCTTCTCGAGAGGGCGGAGCTGTCCCGAATCCTTCCTCCGCTTCTCTCTCTTTCTCCAGACGTTAGATGCAGGTCAGCTCCTAGCGACGCAGACCCTGGCCCAAAAGGGATGGTGTTCTAGAGAAGTTAGAAAGCAACCCCTTGACCACACAGCGGCAGTGTCTTCTTGGAGGAGGGCCTGGCAGCCGGTTTTACCCTCTCGTCACTCGTGAGCGTGAGGAGGAGGCCAAGCTTGGCTTACCATAATATTCTCCTATTTACAGTGTTTCTCCGGGTGGCGGAATGCGCGTGGTGTTTATGTGCGAGAGGGTTTGCTGAGGAGTTCTTCTCTAGGCAGACCATTCATATCGCAGAGAAGGTCGATAGCGGCGAGACATGGTTGATGTGGACCGGTTATAAATATTTTGCAAAAATTGTGCCTGGCGACGCTGCGAGAGCGGACATACAGTGGTAGCGCTCACATGTTACTGGGCGTTGATAATAATTGCTACTGCCCGTGCTGTGAGTGGGTAGAGGAGGCGTTTATCTAAACTTAAGGGGCAGGAGGATATTTGAGATGAAGTAGGAGAACAACGTCTTTGTTGAAATTACAAACCGGGAGCTGGCGGCGAGCGTTGGCCAGAGAGCATGGAGAGAGAGTGTCAATAAATTACAGAACATTGAGCGTGTCTCACGGGACGGTGTTGGTGGTGTTGCTCTGGTGTTGCTGGCTGCTGGCTGACGGGGGCACTGCGGGCTGGGTCTCTTGTCGGCGGCGATTCGTGTCATCGGCCGCACCTGCCACGGCCTGCAGTTCTTGCTGGACGCACAGACCAGTCGTCACTGTATCGGCACCACGGCGACCCTCTCTCACCACCAACCTCATCATCCTCTCCACTCCTCCACTCTTCCCTTCTTTTTCGCTCTTCGTCACCTCCTCTCCTCCAACCCCCCCCTCCCCTCATACAATCTCAGCACCACGACTACGCACTCGCAGTTTGGCCTTCTCGTCCTCACAGCCACTGCGTCGTTCACACTTAATTGTCTGGGCTGAGCCTGTCCCTGAGATCAAAGCGTGGCACTCGGCAACCAACATCTGGATTCTGTAGACACTACTTCGGGCTTGTCTTCAGCACCACGGCCGCGCCCCATTACCTCACCATACTTTTGAGAGGATTCGCATCTTTCCGTGGCAGTGCGTTTTTGTTTCGTGTGCGCTTTTCTCCTATCGTTGTCCGGTTGGTTGAAAATTGGGTCGCCTCCCTCTGCTGAGTTGCCAAGAGTCGGAACACTCCTCACGGACCCTCTCTAAAGAAAAAGAAGAGCCCGACACTCCCGTCGAGCAGTTTGCACCTCTACCACCCCCGACGTGACTTCCTTCCACCTGCATTTCCTTCTGGTATTCTTCCTTTGGAAGTTGCGTCCTGGATCTTCTTCCTTTACCTTTGGGTGGCAAGCCTTAAGCACTCTTGCTCCCTTTCTGGCTTCCAGATTTCGCTTGCCTTTTCACGCTTTCCGACACCTTCGACTACGACACACGCATCCAACGTGCAGCCATCAACCTTCCACGGGCGATCTATTCATTTAGGCCTCGTCCTGGTTCGCGATTCTTTGGCATCATCTGTCGACCCTGTTATCTAAAAACCTATTCCTTGTTGTCACCAAAAATCGTCTCCTAGTCTCTGTTCCGTTTGACACCAAAACATTCACCGATCCACTTGGTCCTTATCATCGTCGTCCTTGTCTGAACCGAGCGACCTTCCGCATTCTTCCTATATCTCGCTCTTTCCCTTGATTGCTCTTCAAACCGAAAACGCACCTGTGTGTCTCTGAAGCAAATTTCTGTGCATGAGCGGAAGTTATTAGGACCATTCGTAGGCTCTTTTTCAGGGCGTACGCTCAGTCTCAGGACGGGAACAGAAGAAATTGTAGGATTCGTAAGAGCTCGCTTTGCCGGATTTTACTAACACAACGCAGGGTATCCCACCGATTTCTTCCGTTTCTCTGCGACAGTACTCACCATACCATGCCGTCTTTCTACCCCCTTCCCGGGCAGCTGCCTCTCACCCCGCCAGAGTTCGTGCCAAGTTATCACTCTGGCTGTGGAGGAATGCCATACCAACAGAATTCTTTCTCTGCCCAACCGGGTGTCAGACAACAGGATGAGGGCTATGAGATCGCAGACCGTTACGGACAGCTTGCTGTTGCGATGCCTCCCATGTACCCGCAAGCCGGTACTTACCTGAGCAATGCCCCACCAAGCCTGCCACCACCGCCGAACAACTTCTACGAGTCAGTCGGTGCGACGATTCTGCCTCCAATCCGCGCGCAGAACGGAACATCTCTCGGAGAGTCTGCTTCCCAGCAACAGCAGCCGCGTGTGCCAGACCATAGCCAGCGTGCGAACCCACCAAAGGACGAGAAGCCTGTTGGCGGCGTTTCTGCCAAGCTGGACTACGACATGGAAGTCATGACCGACTTTGTTTGCGAAGTCGCCAATGGAATGTATGCTCTTGCCACCTCCCCCATCTGCCTTGCAGATATTGACGTATATCGAAGCATTCAACGCGGTAAACCACCACCTCCGTCTTTCCGGAAGTGGGTTCACCAGGTTCTTTGCGCCACTAGGTTACCCTCGGCGACGATTCTACTCAGCATGTGGTATCTCCAAAGCCGCATGACCATGCTCTCAGTTCAAGCCAAGAACAATGAGATGCAGCTTTATCGTATGCTCACCATCGCGTTGGTGCTTGGAAGCAAGTTCCTTGATGACAACACTTTCATCAACCGTTCGTGGTCCGAAGTCAGCGGTATCCCCGTTGCCGACTTGAATCATCTTGAAATGGAATGGCTTGTTGCCATCGACTTCAAGCTTCATCGTGATCCGTCTGAGCAGCACGGATGGTGCACATGGCAGGAACACTGGAAAGAGTTCGAAGCCAATGCAGCCGTGAAAGCGAACCGGGCCAACAGGCTTAGCCCAATCGATACGACTGTGCAGCGACAGCGTTCATTCAATCAAAACAAGCCGTTGCCACCGTTGCCAGCCCAGCAGAACTACAACCAGCCACCCCCGTATGAGTACACCCCCAAATCGGGGCAGCCACAGTACACCAACAGTGCGTCGAGTTACTCGCAGTATGACCCATGGCTTGTTTCACGATCTGCAACCGACAACTCACCTGCCTCTGCTCCCACTACAGGACCTACCACTCCTGAGTACTATGGAGGACCAGGTACTTGGGCTCCCCCTGGTGGTTATTCGCGTCGCACCATGTTTGGCTTCGCCTCGCACCACCAACCGGTGCCCTCCCAGCCTCAACAGCCAACTAATTACTGTCCTCCCGCCTATACTCCACAGTATAATCAGCCAGCTTGGAACGCTCATCCCGTTAACTGTGGCTGTATCTACTGCGCTCAGAGGCACCCACCATATTTCATGGCTCAGGGGTTTGGTCCTCAGCCTGTTGCTGTGTAGAGACTTTGGCTATTTGCAACCTGCAAAAGTGACCCAACGTCGGTTGAATATGCCTGGTCGAGCTTCATCCCCGTTTTCTTCATGTTCTATCGGTCGCCATTTCCGTGTCTAGAGGTGCATTCGACGGCGACATTCCTCTTCGGACTATACAAAGTTTACGTCCCTTTAACTTCCGAGCACTTTCATCTGTCCAAAAGTTACTTCGCTTCAACGGAATCCTGGTTGCTGGATTCGATTTCTTCAGTTCTCGTGTCTTGTACGGCCTAGTATACCTGGACAGTGCATTAGAGGCTCTCATCCCTCTTTACCACTCCAACCTACTATGTCGTGCTTTGGAGACAAGCTTTACAGTCGGGTCTGGATGTTTCCGCCGATTTCGAGGTGCGCGATTGCTGCTTTTGCGTTGCTATTTAAAAATATTTGGCGCCTCTCCGGATCTGACGAAAAGTTACAGCTTGATATCACTTGCATGATAGACTTTCTTTGTCTCCTCTTCTCATTACGCGGCATTATCGATTGTTCTTTTTTTTTTTTTCTAGACTCTTTTCTGAAGTTCACTGGAGCACTGAAAACGAATCTGCGGGTTAATTTGGCGTTCATGTCTGTTCTGGCTATTCGGCCTTCTTCCGGAGCAATACCCTTTGTCCTCCGAATTCAACGATTGCGCTTGCTTTATGTTTAGGTTTGGTGGTTTCTTTCTCGGCATTACTGCACTCAAGATTGGTGTTGGTGCCAATTGCACTGGTTAATGGTTTCATTGTTCGGCGGAGGAGACCCTATTCTCCTACTTTCATTTTACCTCTTCTGGTGTTCTCACTTGACGGGCGGAACCGGTTGTATGGAATGGCGGACGGTTGGGCTGCCCTTTGGGTTGGCTGTTCTGTCTCCATTCGTGCTTGCTGGTCTCTCGATGGCATCTTGCCTCCAGCTTCGTACAGGGAGTTGGACTTGTGGGAGCTTCACTTCCTTTCTCCCCTCACGACCTATTATACATGCCCTACAAAATTCTCGATTTCTGGGTTGTAATCAACGCCTTCAATGACGGGTATAATTTCTTCAATGCTTTATTCAGGATGGAAAAAAAATCGGGTCCCCTCCATGGAGGATATTGTTCTTTTTCTTTACACTTTCCTATTTGTTTGTTTCACTTGGTTTTAGGGTGCATATGATCTTTAGGGGGAAGTGACGGAGAGTTGAACCGCAGTACCCTTTGGTAGGATGGTTGTGATGTATTACTTTCAGGCTTTGCAGATACTAAAAAGTGAAAATTACTAGTGTAAAAAAAATTGAGAAAGTTGAGTGGGGGCGAATGTGTCGAAGGCCCTGTTGAAATTTTGGACTTTGTGCTTGAGTGTGTGTTTCCGTGAATTGCTTTCTGGCTTAACCTTGAAGTCAGATGAAGGGAGGTTTCGGGTATACCAACATTTGTTGATGGCGTGGCGTCTCAGAGGAGGTTTGGGGTAAGGAATCTTGTGGCTTGCTTATGTTATCTCGTGGTGTTCAGTACGGGGTTCTCCGCTTGCTTAGGTGCGGAAATAGGAGAGACATACATGCAGGCTGCATGTCCTTGGTTCAGATCTGGACTCATTGAAGGGGTATGTCAGCTTACCGTACATGTGTGACATACAAATGGAACATGAATGAGGAAGATGATCGGAGGGGTCCGGTCGTCTGATGAAGGTGGCATCAAGCTGTTGAAACCTTGGCTTCGTACATCTATTTTCGGTGGGAAACATACCTGCGGACCTCCACATTAAGAAACATCTCCTACGTAATCAGATTCATATTTTCTCCAACATTGATAGTTAATGTCTCATCTTGTTCTAACAACTCAATGTACCCTGAAGAAGAGGAGTTAACGTCTTTAACTGTTTCTATGTACGAACTGGAAGCTTTTCTTATCCGTCACTTTCCTACTTCTCTGTCAGCTTCTCTTAAAGTTGGAGTTTCATGACCGTCATCCCTAGACGTCGTATATTTTTATATACTGATGCATTAAAGGCTGCTGGACAAACACATGGCTAACCAGACATGAAGCGTTCTAAGGAAAGCAAGCGTAAGAGCATGCTGATTCTTTAATGAATCTGATTACTAATTCTTATTTTTTTTCCGAGGGTGACATCTATTATCGCTTTTATGTTCAGCCCTACACTGTAGACACTTCTTCTCTTAAAATTGCTCCCCTGTATATTTCTCTCTTTTCTATACCCATCTCCCAACAAAACCAGCGTATTAGAACCTGATTGTACACTCTACTTCCTTGACTTCTCGCTCAAGAAGAGCCTTTCCAGAAAGACTTTAGCAATAAGTGTTCTTAACTACTCCTTAAATTTTGGTGTTAAGACACGATTCTCAGCTTTGGAGAGTATTCCTGCGTAGCCCTGCTTAAGCTAATGTGCTAGATTCTATTTCTTTATACGGTATTATCTTCCGAAATATAATAGGATAGTATATAATAGATTCTATCTTAATCTCTAAGGACTTATATGTTAGAAAAGTGTTCTTAATTTCTGTTGCTTACCGCTTCTTCTTTGCCCCCCTTTATTACCTACTTTCTTCTAGTTGTACGACGTCTTTTTTTTGGAATAAAGGTTACCACATACCGCTTAAAGACTCGAAGATAATGATAATACTCTAGTATAACATACTTTATGATTTAATATTAAAAAGCGTGATGGCAATCTCCTTCTCTAGTATCTCTTAGCAAAGGGGAAAGAAAACCAAGAGAATACTTAAATATGCCTTCACCCATAGGCTTCTTCCAGTCTTTTCTTTTCAAATGTATGACAAATTACTTAGAATAAACCCCACTTAACTTCCCTCTAAATACCCCAAACTAATAAAAAAGAGTGCAGCTCTTCCCCTTTCTACTCCTAATCATATAGACCATATATTACCAGCTGAACACATGTGCCATCCCTTCTTCATCCAAAATCTCCCACTCCCTAGAAGAATCCCTAAATATGCCGTAATCTTTCTTCCTAACCCCTTTCCCATCTCTCTCGCTCTACACTCTCCCGTCTCACACATCAACTTAACACCACCTAAACCCCCTTTATAGATGCTCCATTAAAAAAGAGCAACCACGCTCCCGTCCACCCTAAATCTCCCCACCTACCAACAATCCTTGAGAAGAGGTCCCAGCAGTCCAAAGGATCTTCTCTCATCCACGCCACCTCTCAAAGATACCCTTAAAGCAGAGCCCCTTCTCAAGCTTTCATACAGGGCGGTGAAGACGCGTATTTCAGTCCTCCATAAGCACCTCTAATCTAAGAAGACTTCCTCTAAATAAATGGGTAGATAAGATAGAATGCGAAAAAACAGATTATGCCGCGCGACGCTCACGCATGCCATGTACGATCAGATTCGTGAAACTGAGGTATGAGAATATCCCGGTTCGAGACGTAACAATACAACATCTTTCAGTTCACTAAGAGGACATTCCCCTTGCTACTCTCTAATCTGTTCACGTCTTGGACTTAATGTACATTATCAATGATATCAATATTTTACAAAAGCAATAGGCTGAAGCTTTTTCATAGCCGTTCTCATCAAATTAGGCATCCAGTTACCACTTGCAGAGCTGTCTCCCAAAGTAGAAGCCTCCGTCGCTTTTACACCGCCTCTCCATCATCCAGCCGCACAATTTCACGGCCACGGCTCAGGTCCACCCTTAAAGCTCCTTCTTCCTCTCAGGACTAACGTCCATCTCGGCCCTCTCAATCAAGCCCCTCCCAACACCAGCCGTCTCCCTCCATCCCTTTTGCCTCGCCCAAAACCTCTTCTCCGGATTCATCAAATTCCCACTCAAACTGCTCGTTCTCGCATCTTCCTCCAAACTCTCCCTGCTCAATTTCTCCCCAGCATCTACCATCCTCGGAGCCTTATTGAGCCTAGAAATCGACTCTTCAAAGTACTGTTTCCGCACAAGATACCGATCCCTGCGCTCCTTCTGGCGCCCAGGAGAATCTATTTTGGAAATCGCTTTTTGGATACCAAAGCGGAGGAGGATAAAGGCATGTTCGGAGAACAGTATCGTGAGGAGGAGAGCCCAGCCGCTGATGCTGGCAGGGGTTCCGTCGGGGCCGAGGCCATCGTTGCTAAAGAGGTAAACTAGGGCTGAAGTTGTGAGACTGCCCAACCATGTCAGGAAAGAGAGTGAGTCGAGCCAGGGGCCGATGGTATCGGCGCGCCAGGGGATAGGGCGTTGCATCTCGACGCAGATTTTGATGGCGTCTGCGCGCAGTTCAACCCAGTCGTTGATGAGGAATGAAACAGCGGTCAGTGGCCATACAACAGAGAAAAGGGAGAGATAGCCGAACTGCAAGACCATTAGCATAAAATGTATATCAGGATCTAGGGATTGTCGAGTACCTGGAGGACCATCTCGCGCAGATCAGCCGTAACATCGTAGACATCCAACTCAGCTTCCTGGCGGACACGGGCGAGGAAAGCGGCATCTTCCGCTGGATCTTCGGCGTGAGCTTGAGGAGGAGTACCTTCGCGTTTGGCGGCCCTGTCACTCTGGATTTGCTTGTATTTAGAGAAACCCTGGCGCTTGAGGTATGGTACAACGAGTTCCATGCCGAGGTTGACAATCTGGGCAGTCACCGTGAAATAGATTACCTGTTTACGGAGCCTATCGGGGTTAATACTGAACGTAGATCTCGAGGGGACCTTCATTTGCTTTTCGTTCTCCGCGAAAGGTTTTACGGTAAGGCTAAACACATCCAGATAAGGCACGAGGATTCTGCCAAAGGGAACATAAACAAAGGCCGTTAAGAAAATAGGGAGATACGAGGTGATGAAGTTGAGAACAAAGATTTTCTGAGTCAGCGACCTCTCATAGGCACCCTGAGTCTCGTAGTTTTCATATTTCGTGAGCTGAGTTGCGAAGTTGGTGAGGATACTGGAGAGGATTGGCATAGCGGTGGTCGCAATACCGGTGGGTAGGAAAACCTAAATAGTATTATTAAGATAAAGCGAATATGATAGCAAGAAATACCCACCAGCGCGCTCTTGAAGGGTCCATTGTAGATTTCCGAGATGAAGACCTCAATGCTAAAAGTAGTAGCAATGAGTGCTCCCAGAACAGCTGCGGCACAAAGCGCAAAGGGGATTTGGAGGACCTGTCTCTGAAGACGCTTGGTTGCCGGGAAAATCAAGACCTTTTCCCCTGTGACGGGGTCAGTGAGCTGTTTCTCGTGCTTGAAATCCCTCCTTTTGATTTCCATGCGAGAGACTCCCCGTACACCCCAGCGAACGGCAAGGTCAGTTTCTTGGTGCTTCCACCATTCGGTGAAGATGGTACACCACACAGCGTTTATGATGCCATAAATTGGTGAGAAGTGCCCTAGAAACATCCACGCTCCAAACCCAACCGCTGCAGGGAAGATCAAGAACTGAAAGTATGCCTGGGTGAAGGCGAAGTAGAATGCAACCTGCCCGATATTAGCTTGGCGGCCCCACCACTTGTTGCCGATTGACCAACCTTTTCGCCCAGGCGATTACGGATATCATCCAGATCTTCTGTCTTAAGGAAATAGGATGTGCTCCACTTCTTGATCCAGTCCTTGTTGTAGGCATGGTCATGGAGGGTGAAGATTGACTCCACATTCTCCCATTCTCCTTCTTTTGGTGTAATGCCCGCTCCTCCTTCAGATGTAGGGTGGGTAATGAGTTGGTATATGATACGGAGTCTCTCAGCTTCGTACAAAGGATCAGCCTCGAGGGCTTCGCGGGTTTCTTTGGGCGGTGCCGCAGTACGTACTCCATGAATCCAGTCATGAACTCTACAAAGACTGGGTTAGCTACGTAAGCATCTAGTAGCACAGTTCGGGTACCTTGAGCGGTAGACTTCTCCAAACAAATGCTCCTCTGATGCTACCCTCACAAAGAGCAGGACTGAATGCTTGTCTCCTTTGCGGACTTCGGTGTCCAGACCAACTGATGCCAGTGCCTGTACCAATTTTTCGAATTGTGCTGCGGCATGCGACTTATCTGCCTATTATTAGCTGAGGAATATAGAGCATGGGTAATAAGCAAATACCAGTATTGGCAAAGCGATAGCTGATCACATAGTCGACGTCCATATTCGTTTCCATGGAGGGGTCTTTAGTGGGTGCCATGAACGCGTAGGTAGCTCGACAGAGCGAAGATAGCTGTGAATATTAGGCTCGAAGGAAGGTATGGTGGATAGGAAGAAGTCGAACAGGTTGGAGAAGCATGTACTCAGTCGATTATGTACATACGTAGGTGGGCATTGAGAGGAACTGAGGCCTGCCAGGGTCAATCGCTCACTGCCAGGTTGACGCGGTGGTTCTGGCCAAGCTCTTTCTCCGCCAGCACCAACGTCATACGATCCCGATCCCGATCCACTATGATCCATGCAGCGCATCACTCTATCACTTTCAACGAAAACAACACCATTTTAGGCCTGCATTCAATTTATCATATATCCAACATCTACATGATAATGCTACCTGAAGGTTCGAAGAACATTTCAATTCTCAGTCCTCCTCAAGGGCCCACATATAGTGTGCCCATTGATGAGAAAAAGAGTTTGGTCCTCGAGAGGACACAACCACTGCGACGAGCGCAGCAGCAAGGCCGATTTGCAAGATTGCTGTTCCGCACTACAGTACTATCAGTAGCCCTCGCCATCCTGGCAGTTTGACATAGATAAAGGATCCTTGAGCAAGAAGAAAAGAGGAAGATTGACTGTCATGTAGAATTAGAGTACAGAGGGAGGTTGGTGCGAGGAGGATCGGTTGTGTGCAGCAATCAGGTTGCTGCGAAAACACAACAAGCAACTGTGTAGCACATTAGCTAGACTTTGCAACAATACCAACCTCGCAGCCTCAGAACATATATGAAAATGGAAAATTCCGCAGGTCCGCCGTATCCCAGGGGTATCCAGCGAGAGTAATCACCATAGCCCGCCCATGGGATTTGTTTTGGACCAGCCTTACACCCTGACTCCTAACTCCTCAAAACTCCAGCCGACCCGAATGCCCAGTTACAGCCTTTTGCATTTCCAAAAGTTCATCGTCATTGAAAGGATGAAGATATGCCTACAGAGATGAAAAAAATATAATGATGAGCATACCCGTAGATGTCGTAGAAATCGTAACATGAGATGGAATATGAATATTATGTATGATCAACATACCATAAATGCGCGTCTATTCGGCCAAGGACATGAGGTGCTCACGTTGATCGATGTAAGACTGATAGTTGCCACCAAAGACAGGGTCAAGAACACTATCGCGGGGAGCACGGTTGGCCTTCACCTTCATCATTTTCATACGGTCTCGGATGGAATTGTGGGCCTGCGAGAACAGCTTGAAGATGTGTGCAACCTTATCGGATCCTCCAGAGATGTTGTTGTACTGGTCGTTAGGGTCTGTGATAGAGAGCCGATCCTCTCGCTCTGGCCTGTCATCTACCCCAAAGCGACCCTTGGCCTCATATTGATGAGGATTGAGTGAAATTCGCATCGAGTTGAGGTCGAATTGATTGCCATAAAAATCGAGGAAATTGAGAAACGTCTGGCCCAAATTCTCACCCGCTCCCTGCAGGTGAAGGAAGCTCACAACCAAGCAGATGACTGAGAAACCGCCGAGCCCACCCGTATGCACTTCGTTCAAGCCACGCATAACGAGGAATTGCTTGACGAGAGCCACAAGAATCGGCATATCAGGGTATGACTTCTTCCACTCCTTGAATGTGTCTTGTGCTTCGACCCCATTTGCCGTCTCAAACGAAATGTCGACATGAAGCCTCGTTAGGCTGTCCACGAATTTGACGATGGGAACCTTGGCTTTAGTGATGACATTGATGGAATCGCCAATGGCAACACCCCGGTGTTTCAAGGCGTTAGCGGCTGCCCAGAGATGTCTGCGGATAGTGCCCATTGTAGTGCAGTACACCTTATATCCGCCACGTTCATACTGATCCGAAAGGAAGACGAGGTCCATATCGGCGGTGGGTAAGAACAATCCCGCCGGAAACGATCCGAAGGCTTTTACCGTCCCGCCCTGAGAAAATTCTCTCGTACTGTTGAAAACATCTTGGACACGGTCGATCAACGCTGCGCGAACATGTTTCTCGTGATCATGGGGTTTAACAAAGTCGTAGAAATCCAAAATTTCATTGTGCAGCCTGATCAATGTGAGCAAAGAAAATAAACAAGTGTGCGGAGCAGCGAAACTCACAACTTCTCGATGTCATCGATTCTAGTATAGTCGGTCTTGCACCATGGCGTAGCGGGTAAACGGGGCTGGCGCAGCCATTGACTCACAATGGCCCCTTCACCCTCACCACGCTTGCGCTTGTGGGTAGGTTTGGGCGCATTCTCACGAGCGTAGGGCAAGGTTGCAGGAGGGTCGGCTTGATGAGTAGAGAGCTTCTTCGAAGGATCGGCCAAGTCGTTCAAGGAACCCACGACGGGCCCATCTTCCGCCTCATTTCCAAAAGAGATGAAATCATCATTCTCAGCGACTGCGTTTCTCGACATAGCCTTCTCGGCCTCTTGCGCAATCTTAGCCTTGCGGATCAGCTGTACGAAGTCTTTTTTCTTGCCCGTGGTCTCGTCCGGTGGTGGAAGGACAGTGTAAGGGTCCGGGTTCGACCACTTAGGAACTGAATCACCATCCGCACGTGAGAGTCGGTCCATGCGAGTCTTTTTCTGAGCGGCCTCATCCTCACCACCGTTCTTCGACTCAACAGGGCCAGCAGGAGAGCCGCTGTCAGAATCGAAATCCATTTCCCCTTCGCTTACCGACAGGTCATCGAGGTCGAGGAACCGATTGGAGCTTTCGGCCACACCAAGAATTTGTTCTGTAGTAGAATCATCTTGTGCTTGAAGAAGCGGACGCTCATGTGGCTTCTTGGAAAAGTGATTTCGAAAGCCGCCGCGTCGGCCTCCTCGGCCGCCTCGGGTACCATTGTTACTACGAAGGGGCGACCGAGACCGGTTGCTATTCTCCGAGTTACGGGAGCGACCGCTGCTGTTTGATCGGTGCTGGCCAGCACCCCAATGATCGCCTCCACGCCGTTTGTTGATGCGCTCGCGACGCCGAGCGGGAGCGTCTTGAGAATTGGTTGACGTGAACTGAGGGGCTTGAACGTTGGAGCGGAATGAAAACTCGCCCTTCTGTGAATTGGATGACTGTTCCTGTCCGAACTGGAAGCTTGAGTTTCCGCCACCACGAGTGATGCGCTCATCTAAAGGTCGGCCGGGGCCAGGACGAGGAGGAAGGCCATTTCGGCGCTGTTGGCCAGGACGGTAGCTATCACCCATTATGCGAGAGCTGTTGAGGCGAGCAGCTCAGAAAGATGAATCGTTGAAGTGGCGGTGGGGTGGTGTTGTCGGTGAAAGATGGTGACGCGCACAGAGGAAAATGTACGCGGGCGGGAAGTTGCGCTAACCGAGCGTGAACAGCTGCGCGGTCGCTGTTTTTCCGGTGATTCTTGGCTAATTATCACGTGACGTCACTCCATCATGGGAGTAAAACATCCTTCCACAGTAACATATCAAGCCGAATAGACCGCATGCTTCCAGAAGGTTGAAGAAAGATGCTGATCTTGTACTTGAGTTGATTTTCTAACTTTAAAATGAAATTGCAGCTGTCCGAGTCCGTGGACCACTATCGACTCCCGTACAAAGCTCTTGCTCCGAACTCATATACAGGAAGCGAAAGACAATATCAAAACAGTAATATACACCAAGGAGTGGAGATCTTCCTGCGAACCTTCGATTTCTCGCAAGGCCAGGTCTGTGTGATCCCTACTGTACCTCTCCTCTCGCCAATACTCGAACATCGATTCAGACGCTATGCCAGTTCCAAACGCCGTAAAATGCATACAAAGGCCAAGCATGCCAGTCCTCCCTCCCCCTCTCTGATACTGCGCAGTTTCAGGCCCACTGTTATTTGAGGACATTTCCCTTCGAGATGCCCGACAGCTCAGAAACAGCGGTAATTTATTCCTTGTATATTTTCGGCTTAAAGCCTTCCCGCAGCTCCTGTTCTCGTTCTGCCATCCGCTGGTATCCCCTAACCTCTTGCTCAATCCGTTCCCTTGCCCGCAGAATTTTGCTCTGGAGGTAGAAGCTGCCGCCCTTCTTCGGGTCGTTCAGGTCAAACAACTTTTTGAACCGTTCTGCGACGAATTCACTATCAATCTGGCCCATTTTCGATGGCCCGACATTAAGAATCTTGCAGGCCTCGTCCATGGTTAGGCCGGAAGCAGATGAGTATGTCCCGCCATTTTTCTGGTTCGCAGCGGCATATTTCTGGGACGCGGCAGCCTGCTTATAAGATTCGGCGACGGCTCTTCCTATTATTCGTGCCCCGGAAAAGACGACTTGGGTAATTATGCGATGGGCCTACTAGAGGTTAACTCGCGCTCGTCCTGGGATGAGAAATGCTCACCATTGTAGCGTGTTAGAGAACAGGATATATGCGACCGGGGAGGGATAAGGAGCGCGACAGCGAGGCGTCAAGGTCGGAACTGTTGATGGACCCTGGCGGTGGGCTGTTGATGGGGAGTCTGCGATCTTTAAAAATTCCTGGAGGTTGCCCCCGAAGATCTAGGCAGACCGCCCGGGATGCCGACGTCGCAAGTCATGTGACCAACACTCCCACCAATCCGAAGCCGAGCGCATCTAGCAACAAATACATACAGATTACCACGTAGGAAATAGAAGTCGTTTAGATATAGGCGATGAGGTTGTGAAAGGGGGGGTTAGGTGCAGCTCTGTTGAGTTTCACTCTTATCTTACAGTTTAGAAAGATCAAATTTTACTGAAGACTGATTCACTTGGGCCCTCTTGAATTCACCACCTGCATCACTCGGCCCTGGTAGCACCAAATGCATCTTCACATGAACGCTTAGCTTTCAGCGATCACCTGGGCATCACCTACTCTTCCTCGTACCGCCTCTTCTTCCACTGTTGTTCACCTCACTGTCTTCGTTCTCCCGCGATATATGACCCACGATATCTCCGCGTTTGCTTGTGTGTTGTGGTTGACCATTCAGCTCCTCCGCTGCTGATGACGCAGTTGGAAGTTCATGCATGGCAGCACTTGGCAAGTCAACCCTTTTGCTCAAATGTGACAGACTCACTGCTAACGCCTGTCCAGATACCCCTTGGCTAGATTCTATGCCCTCTCCATCCCAATCCAGTGACGATGTCGCGCCGCAACCAAGTGGGGATCTCAACCCTCCCACTTATGCTGCCTTCTCCCCCTCCACGTTGAGCCAGACCACGCCGCAGACGAAGCTCCGATCCACAATACTCGTGCACCAAAAGTCCCCTTTACTGGTGGCTACACCGCCTCAAGTTACCCGGGTTTTGGCATACTCGCACCCATTTCTGCTACCTCTGAACAAGCTGGTCGGCCTCCTTACGTGGACAACGCGTGATCCGTGGGAGAGCTTCATTGTTGTTGCGAGCTTTTGGGCGATCGTGCTGTACGGTGATGCTGTGACGTGTTGGATAGGCCCCATAATAGTCGTGATCGGGTTAATACTTGGAATGTATGCCCGAAGATACTCTCCACTATCATCGACAGGATGGACGGGAGAGAAAGGGCAAAAGGGCCACAAGCGGGCCGAGTCTGAAGGCGGCACCAGGCATCACAAGAGCTTAGAGGAGATTGTAGATACACTGAAGCTCTTTACCTCTCGCTGTAACATTCTCTTGGATCCTTTCCTGCGGCTTACCGATTTCCTCTCCACCCAAATGACAGCTACCTCTGCAACCACAAGACCGGCACTCACTACTCTCTTCATCCGGATACTCTTCGTCACTCCACTCTGGATACTTCTCACACTTCCGCCCTTCTATATCATTACGACTAAAAGAGTAATCCTCACTGTTGGAACCTTGGTACTGACCTGGCACTCCAGACCAGCACGGGTGACCCGCACTCTATTCTGGCGCTCAAAAGCAGTCCGCAGACTATGTTCTGTCATTACCGGTTTCGATTTTGGAGATTGGGAGCCAAAAGAAAAAGACGGTCGTCCCGCGCTACCACCGCGGAGGAAGAATGCTCAGGAGATTGCAGCTTCCTTGGTGGCGAAACGACGGCCGGATTCTCCAGGAATTCGGTTTACATTTAGTATTTATGAAAATCAGCGAAGGTGGCTGGGCATCGGCTGGACATCGTCTATGCTTGCATATGAACGATCTTCATGGACAGACGAACATCTTAACGCTACGTCGCCGAAGGATCAGTTTGAGCTACCTGAGGTCGAGGGTGGTCAGGCAAGATGGAGGTGGGTAAAAGGTAGTGAGTGGAAAATAGAACGGACCGAAGCAAACGAGAAGGGGAAAAAGGGAGCGTCCAGTAATGACACCGAGGGTTGGATATATTATGACAATAAGGTAAGATGCCTTCAGGCTCTTCTCGTAGTTGTGTTATGTATACTGATTTACTCCTAGTGGCAAGACGGTCGTCGGGGGCAAGATGGCTGGGGTCGCTATACTCGTCGTCGGAAGTGGTATCGCGATGCCGAGTTGGTAGAAGTCACAACATCCACCGACATTACCCCCGTTCCCACACCAAAACTGGATCCTATCGACTCAACCGGTCCAGCCTTCGCGCCGCCGGAGGGCTCTTCCAAAGAAGGAAAAGCCGTTAGACGATTGTCGTCAGCAAGTGCCAAAAGTGCCAAAGACGACACCGACGCAAGCAGCACCAAGTCACGACGTAGCTGGTTCAAGAAAAATAAAAACAAGCCTGGAAGCGACAAGGCGGCTACTATAGCAAGCAGTAGTAGTATTGGCTCTGACCGAAGAAGTGAAGCGGACGATATCCATAATCCGATTGAGCGGACGCAGAGGGATGATGAGTGGCGGCTCGCTGACGATATTAGGATGCAGCTGGACATCTGATATTAACCATGTTTTATGATTCTGTATACCTTGCATTTGGCTGGCGCTCTTTCCTGCCCTCTGACGGTTTTGGGGGTTCTAAGGGACGGAATGGATGGTTTTCAGGTCTTCCTTAAGGGGGCTGCTACTGTATGGAACTTTAATGTGTACCTACTACCACCCCGCAAGGCCTCAACTTCACATGATCTTGGGTAGGCCTCTATCAGTCTTTGTAGAAGCCCGTTTCTCATCATTTGACCAAGAACCTTATCCGAGATAATCCCTTAGGAGATCAAGTCAAATGTATCTGATTGGCTCAACCTGGCTTTCAAAACAACTATCAGCTACCCCACCGAGAACACCTCACACGTGTGCCCACCTCGACTCCATACCTCCACATCATGAGCGCAGCTGAAGACGCTGGGCTGCAGCTCAGCAACCTCTTCAACCTCTCAAATTTCAATGTGAACAGGCCCAAGACTCCCTCTCCGCACGACAAGCTCTTGCATGTAACACAACAAAAGGAAAAAAACATTGGAACCCCGCTCGAGCGAGCTTGCTTGAGGGAGATTGGACCCCCACTGCTTACCCCGTATGGTGATATGAATGGTATAGAGTCGGCTATATCCGCGGGTGCCAGTGGATTATCCTATCCTTAGGACCCTCTGGAACGACGGCATGTCGAAGTGACCCTTTACTATGCTGTCAGTGGCTCACTGGCCGGGACAGGATGGATGTAGATGGTTGGGGGCATGACCATGATGTACGGAAGAAGGAAACCCACGGGAATCCCTAGTGGCTCCGAGGAGATCTTCGGAATATGTCACCAATAGAGGTGGGTAATGGGTGTGTCATATGGTGCGGGGGAGAGGAGGGGGGTGTTGTATAAAAAGGGGAGGGCGTGGAATAGATGATTCTCCTCTTTCATACTTCCTTTTTGAATTTACTGTGAGAAGAAAAACCACATCAACCCATATTTTGCTTTGAGATACTAAATCAGATCAAATTACCAATATGTCTCCCTGGTATACTTTCCCCCTCCTCTCTATCTCCTCTCCGTCTCATTTCGAGCTTCTTTGCTAACACCCAGCTTTACAGCTCCTGCAACACTTGCACTTGCAACGGCAACTGCAATGATTGCCACTGCTCGTCCTGCAGCGTATGTTATCCTTCTTACTAGTTGTCTGTTCCCACCATGTTCTTGTTGCCTGTCCCACTCCCTCTATTTGTTCGCCTTACCTACTCACTTTTCGCTCTTTGTCATATATCTTAACCTTCCTGCCTCACTTCAGTCTTCCCCTTCCAGCCCTTTCAAACTTCGACATGAAAGCAGTGGCTGACATACCACAGCACTAGATCCAGCCAATCTGAAATGCACCAGCATTGAACAAACTGAGATTTCCGGGCTTCAGTGGGCCAATATGGAAATGACATAACGAAACAAAGGGCAAACGAATGAACGAAAGAAAGGTCGACGGGTTTTCGCGGGTAGACAGCGCGTCTCTACCATCGTTAGACTGTAACTATCTAGTTATCCAATTCAAACACCTCCAGTCGATTCTAATTAATCATTCCCTAAATGATCTGTGATGTCGTGCTTGTTGTATTATTACTGCCCTAGAATTACTGGACCTCTTGCGCTCGTTAAACATGGATTGATACCTACCGTGTTTCACCAAGCGCCGAGAAGTTATATCCACGTATTGAACAATTGGAAAGGGAACGAGTATGTCTTCTGGCACAGAGCCCAGGTTGTTCTGTGTGCGTTCTTTTGTTAATTACGGTAAGAAGTGCTATGCATCACTCAAGCTACCAGTTTAACTTCGAGAAGTTTATTTGGATGTCGTAACCACTACTGGTAGCCCATCGTGTACCACTTCCATCGAGTTACAATTTACGCGTGAATGCTGTAGTCGAGGAATTGATTAATGAAAGAAAAGTTGAGAGTGTCCCCCTTCTCGTTACTTGAGCGCGGAAAAGGTATAGATTAATGTGATCTTCTCATGGTTGACTTAGGAAGTTGAATTCACCCTCTTTATACCACTTCTCACCTTTTCGTACTAAAGATAGCTATAAAAAGATCTTTAATATCAACCCCAGTTTCAATAAAATTCCCTCTCGGCCTCCGTTAAGAGTGTAGCCCCGCTCCAGCACGCAGGAATAATCAACATATATAGAGAGAGTAGAACAAAAACACGCTGTGGACTTAATTAATCTCTTTAGCCCTTTCCCCAGGCACTAAGAATTAGAAAGGCAAAGAGGGGTTGATAAAGAAGGGCCTTAATATTAGTAATGACTACAATTGGTGTTGAAAGAGGCAAGACGGCTAGGTAAAGGTCGAAATACTTGTTTTACGGTATCTTTTAGAGCTGAATATATGATATATACTCCCCCCCTCTCTCAACATGTTTATTCTCCAATCCACCACATCCCCTCAAGCCCCCCCTCCCACAATTACCTAATCTACATCCGGCACAGGCAACCCTTCCACAATCTTCATCCGCCTCCCCAGCTTCTCTGCCGCCTTCCTCGCCTCCGCATCTCGCAACTCCCGCGTCTCCTTCTCCGTAACCAGCACGAAATCATAAGTAAGCAATTTAGAACCCTCAGGGACATCGTACTTGGCTGCTTGTTCAGGAGATACGGTGCCGAGATCCACGATGAGGGATTCCTTGACGCCGAAAACAGCGTCGGAGGTTTCGTAGGGGTCATTGCGAAGGTAGAGGGCCCTATACAAACATTAGCATACTAGACTTTCCTAGAGAATGGTAGGGAATGGGAGGATAAAGGGGAACTGAAAAGTTTAAAGGGTTTAGGGGGAGAACACGTACGTAATCAAGTGGTCGAAATTCTCTTTCCGAAACATGAAATGCATGTGACTCGGCCTCCATGGATGCCGCCTCAAACTCCTAAGCATCTGCCCCACCGGCCCATCATGCGGGATACTATACGGCACTGGCACAATCGCTTTGAACCAGAAATTTCCTGTCTCGTCACTCCGGAGTATCGCGCGTCCATCCGGCTCCGTCCTCCCCTCATATTGCACATCATAAGCGCCCTTGCTGTCCGTTTCCCAGATGTCGATTTTGACGTCGGGGATTGGGCGCCCGGAGGTGTCTTTTACAGTGCACAGGCACAGCAGGGGTTGGCCGTTCGGGTCGTGCGATATGGAGTGGCCCAGCGAATGCGTTTCGGCGTCGTGCGTGTGGTAGGGGCCGAGGACCGTGCCTTCAGTTGAGGAGGGAGGTTTGGGGTGGTCGATGGAGTCGACGAGGAGGGAGAGGCCAAGGGTGTCAGAGAGGAGGATGAATTCCTGTTATTGCCAAACAAGTTAATATCTTCTCATCCCTAGTAAGAGGTTTAGGAGGCTGAATAAGTACCTGCCGCACATCCGTACACTTCTTCCCCACCGCTGTCAAGAACTCTATTCCCGCCATCCACTCCTGTGTGCTCAATCTCGTCTCGCGTGCGAAATCATGCATGTGCTGCACCAGCCGCTCCAACAGGTACCTCAGCCGCGGATCAGGTGTCCGCGAGTTGATTGCGTGCACATTCTCGGTGATGTTTTCGATTGTAAGATCTTTCATTGGCGGGAGGTCGACTTTGGAGGGGTCCATGGTGGTGGAGTGGGTTAACTTTTAGAAGTGACGTAGAATTAAGAGATTGGGAATGAGGATGAATGGACGGAGAGGAGAGAAGGAAACAGGAGAGGAGGAAACAGGAGAGGAAGCAGGATAGATGGTAGAACAGTTGGTAGAGACGGTGAGGAGAAGAGAAGGTTATTTATTCCACTACCAAAGAAGCTGGAGAGGGAGCAGTTGCGGTGCTGTTCCGTGGTTTTGACTTACTCTCACCTCAGTACAACGCTTTACCCCTCATTATACAAGGATGACAGTACTCGAACTGTGGAGTAGAAGAAGGAAGACAACATTTTGATAGGTTCATGCAGTCAGGAACGGTGATGGACTGGAGTGTGGGTTAGGAGATCCCCGCGTAGCTTCGGAGGGGTCGTCGGTAGTCAACGTGTGGGGCGAGCGAAGGAGATAGTGCGGAGATAAAGAGGACGTTCGACTTCATCGGTTGCAGATGAATTCAAAGTCATATTCATACAGCAGACATGGATGGAAGCTTAGAAACATGACAAGTCGGTAGTAAGGAAGGCATTTTCTTTTGGACTGCCTTTTGATCCCTTGAAGAGGAAATAGTACAGCTGCAGGTGAACCGAGCATCGTTGACCATACAGGCGTTTTGGGTAATAGAAAAATGATTTTTAAATAATGTGAAAACCACCCCCCCCCCCTCCCACTCCCCGAAGAAAGAAAGAAGGAAATGGAGGTTTAATAAATTCCAAGCAAGGAATGGGAGATGGGAGCTAGCTTTCAGTAAGCCGAATCGAGGGCACTGATGGAAGGATATTCGGGCCGTAATTTTATCATCATGTTGCGCAAAAGATCTGAACCGTAAAGTATGCATAGAAGATGCAGGCCATACAAATACGAAGATACTAGTTGCCGGGCACAGCTCTCATACATATGCCCGTACGTGTGCTACGTTCCTGCATGCAAGTAAGCGCAGCATATTAGCCTGATATCCCCAACATTATACCTACTTACATACACCCACGGAATGAAGGACGTGCGACTCCATATCCTTCTATGTTAATTGTATCCCCCTTCGTGTCGCTTACGACAAACGTTCATATCATCCATATTGTCGTGCGTATGGAGAGAAACATGCGGAAAAGTGTTGGTATTTCCCTGCTCCGTCGGTTGCTTCTTCCGCTATTTGATTGCCTGCCTTTGTCCCGTGGGATATCAGAAAGGTTGAGAGACAGGAAATAGAATCGTGAATAGCAAAAAAGGAAGAAAATTCCGTCCACCTATGCCCCTGGTCAACGCCGAGCCCATACCCGCCTGCCGACTTGGAAAACGCTGACATAGAAATGGAGAAGTTATCTAGAGGAAAAAGAACAGAAATGGGAAATATCGAGATCGAATCTGGTAGATAGTAGACCGAATATAATCGTTACCGATTGAATGAACTTGGGGTATGCCACTGGCATAAGTGATACCGCGGAACCAACTCTAAAGGAAACATGACCGGCAGGTCTACAGTCTTAATCAAAGATTGCGTTACTCGGGCTCTTCAAACTGTGGACATGATGTTGCCATGCGAATCCAAAAGAGGCAATTGCGCGAATTAGCTGGCTGACTTAAGATGAAGCTGCGTTTTTGGGGTTCTCTGGTGCAGCTTTCCACTGTGAACACGTTAGTCTCGTGTTTCCGATGAATGTCTCTTCTTTGAAGAGATAATGATACGTGAGAACGAAAAAAATAATAATCTGAGAATCGATGTGCATAACAGGAGATTAGGCAGATATAACAGAGCACACAGGAAGAAAATGCAACAACAGTACAGAAATAAACTTACCAGCTTGCCCAATTCCTTCTGCTGGTCCTTGAAAGCGAGAGACGAGAACTCAGCGCGATGCTCCCTGACTGTAAAATCGCGGTTAGCATGAACTTCACTAGTTTAACGCGTCTTTCTGTGCTCTGACGGAACAAGCACATAATGTGACTTTGGCCTTGCGCACGATTTTGTAAAAGATGAAAGTACTTACAGTAAGCTTGCATCTTTGCCATGGCAGTGGATGCCTTGCCACCCTTCAGTTTGCGACCTGGCGGAGCCTTCTTGACGCCTCCATTCACGGCGGCCTTCGCCTTGGGAGCAGTGGTTGCGGATTTGGTCGTGGCAGCCATTCTTAAGATTGTAATATCTCTTGACTGAACTACTGAATCGAATGCCGAAGAATTGAATAGAGGGAGCGATAACTTTGACGGGGAAGAGATAAAAGAATGTTGTTTTGGTTTTGTTGGAGGAAGAGGCAAAGAAAAGGTGCGTCGACGAGATTAGTATGAGCGAATATGGCGCTAGTTCAATTCAGGCCACGCATTTACTTTTGTTAGCTCCTATAAAATGATAGTGAAGTACAGGCTAACTCACCGGATACGGTGTAATGCAAGTCATGGACGATTGGACCTGCATTGAGGCTGAAACATGATAAATGCGAACCCTAGTAACATATGTTAAAATAACCAGCTAAAATAACCAGATCCGCAACAAGAGCTGTTGTCACAGTCAATCGAAATTGCGGATTATACATGAAAGTTGAGTTTGTAAGTGGTCTTACGCAGATTCGAGATTTATGAATTTCTTTTACTATACGAAAAAACTTAAGAACGAAACATACATCGTATCCTCATACAAAACTCTCCTTCAGGCCCGGCACCTGAAAAAGGGGCTCTCTTCTCAGAGTAGCTGAGTGAGTAATATGTAAAGGCCACTTAGGGGTTGTTAAAGAGAAGTGACTGTTTATTAAAGGATAGGAAACGAATCTCAAAAGATAATGAGATGACTGATGGATGAAACGAAATAACACGATGAATTGCTGTGTATTATCATCTGCGCTTCCTGCTATGTTTGCGGAGCCGTTGCTCAAACGTCGAAGCCGGATAAGGATTAAGGTCCTCCTGATTCTTTGCCGGCCACATAATCCCTTCCGACGCTAGGTATCTTTTCCCAACACCCTCCGATGGCAAAATTGCTGCTCAATTTTGTATTGGGCTGAGTGAGGCTGTTTCACTGCTTCTGCGCAGATTTTGCCTCTTCGCTTCCGACAGGGACCAATTTGCCAACGACGAGGTACTTCTCTAAGAAGCGCTCCTCCCAACCCTGAAGAGCCTCCATTTGCTCAGAGTCTAAGTCTTCCAGGGCATCCAATGGCCCATCAAGGTCCTTCGTGAGCATATCCTCGTCAAAGCTGCCACAAGCTAGTCCTCTGCTAGCATCGCGGCCAGCGAAGTTTGCATACGGACCGCCTGGACCGTAGAAGTTCCGACCAGCCGTGACATCAAACACTCTTCCACGGACAGCCAGGTAAACAGGCATGCCGTTCAAACCATTGTAAGGGAAGAGCTCTGGCGGGGTAAAGGTGCGGAAGACTGTTGGTGGCGGAGATCGAGGAATAGTCTGGGCCTTTGCGGGCCTCAACCGGAGGTACACAAGGAAGCCAAAGAGAGATAGGAGGACGAGATTCACAGGAGTTACGAGAGGTGCTCTGAGTAGTGGTTAGCTGAGGTAGCTCACTCAGCAGTGGGATTCGGTTCTGCTTACGCTTCAGCAGCTGGTGGAGCTGTTACAGCTGTAGTATCGTGAGCTCCTTGTCTATGAAGAGAAAAATGAAACTTACAATCTGCCATATTTGATCTGGATCACGGGTTACACAACTCAAGTGATGAGTGAGTTTTGAAGCGCAGATGGATTGTAGGTAAATGTGAGGGGTGAATCAGAGATGACGAAACTCCAGAGTCGGACAACACCAAACTTCTTTCCGACATTCCCGACGAAGTAATCAGCGCACTCAGCATCAGCCCTTAGTCATCTTGCATTCATCTTTTCATATATCGGTACCCACGTATCTGCGTCCCTGACTCTACATATGTAGAAAAGTAAGCAAAGTTCTACGTGAGGAGGGGGTCCGAAATGACCTTGGCGGTCAACCCGCTCTCTTCGTATGAATAGGATGGAGGTGAATGACCGCCGGAACTCAGCAGGCAACCGAGCCATCGAGTGACGGGTCCCCTATCATGCTGCAAGCCAGTGACATTGATACAACCTCAACTAGCCTTCATTTCTTCTTTCTTTCTTTCTTTCTTTCTTTCTTTCTTTCTTCCTTTCTTTCTTTCTTCATTCTTTCACTGCGTGGGCGGATTGGACTGGGCCGCGCGCGCCCTCAGGGTCATGAAACGCTCGCCTTCGCATGAAACAACACAACAACGAATTCTTTGGACGCCTTTCATTCGCTGACAGACTTTCTTCCCCTTGCGACAACAAGACTATTATTGACCTCCTCCGCCGAATCGCCTCAAGCGCTCTCGAATCTCTCTGACGTTGCAACACCCTTTCAGCCATCCACGACTGCGCTGCTACTGTGCTACATTTGCTGGACGCTTACAGAGAGACAGACACGGCAGAGCACGCTGCGCCTCAAAACCCAGGTCCCTGCCGGTCACTTACGGACGTCCTACTCAACATCCTGGGGGTCTTTCCGTTCGTCCTTTGCCATTCTTTGAGCACCTTTTTGTCTTTTGCCCTTATCAAACTTCCCCAACCCCACGTTCACCATTAACAGCTGAAAGTACGCAGTAACTAGTAAGTACACATTTTACATCTGCAAGGTCTCTTTCCTTTAGGTATTCTTTTCCTTCTTGTTTGCCATTCCACTTCAAGTTTCGTTATCCTTTTATCGCCCTGGCTGCTCTTTGGACCCTTGGATCCGCACGCGGACATACACGAAGTTACGTACACCACCAGCTCGGACTCCGCCTTCAATAGCTCAATTTGAACTCGTGTTCTACGGCGGTGACTTCTATACTGTTCGCCTTCTTCTCGTCTCTAACGAATCATGCGATCCCAATGTCCTCTTGTCTTCTGCGTCTCATATTAATTTATCCGGGTTTCGGTACGAGTCTCACCTCGTATCTATCTTTATTTTTCGTTTATTCAACTTTCCAGTTATGCCTACCTTCATCTGGCGTTGTCGGGGAGCAAATATGGGTGACTGCTCGCCTTATGTTCTGTCATTTCGCAACCACATATAGCTTAGGACATCCGTTGGATCCCCTCTAGCAGTGGCTTGCCTTCCAAAACCCTACATCAAACAGCGGGTTCGCCAGGAGAAGACTCCCCCTTGTTGAATATTCAGACGGTCCTTTGGGACCATTTCTGGTCCTATGTGGATATCTTAAAAATTTACTTGAAGTTCTCATACTAACAGACATTATCGTAGGCTGTAATTATGTTCAAACGAATGGGTCGAGAGAAGGACAAGGCGATAGGCAACCCCGTTCTTCTACAGACCACATATGACGAGGAGACTCTCGAGCGTATCCCGAATGTGTCTGACCTTCAGAGCCCGAAGGCCTTTCGACCACAGGATGCAAACCGCTTTCTTCAATCATAGTACGCTCTTTCCCCTTTCTGACAGACAATAATTGTATATCTAACCGCAACTAGCAACTCTTCATCACCCTATGACGCTTCTCAGTACTACGGACATACTGCGCTTTCCGGGTACTCTCAGCCCTTTTCTGAAGCAGCATACGGCTATCCTGCCACAGCTGAATCATCATCTGCCTGGACAGACATCCCTGATATCTCGCCACCAAGTTCTCCAGAAGCAGGCTCTCACCAGCAACAACAGCAACCGCGTAGGTTTCGCTCTATGAGAGATGTCTCTCCAGTCGACGCCAACCGCGGTCGGTCTAGAGGGGCTGTCAAATATGCTAGCAATATCCCTATTCCCCGCAAAGTATCAGCTGGGAATCAGAACATACCCGTTGCAAATACCTTTTGGGGCGGCAAGGTTTCTCCACATAATACGGTAAGATGGGACGAATATTCTGGCGAACCTACGTCAAGTACTCGGGGAAGACCTAGTCAGGTTAGCCCAGGCTCGTATGCGAAAGCTTCCTTACCAGGAGAACAGCAGCGAGGATCGGGCTATCGTGTTTCAGTTGGGGAGCCCTCGGCTAATATGAAGAAGACGGCTGCCTCTGAACATGGCCGTATACCTTCCAAACCAACGCCGGCTGAAACAAACGCCAAGCCTCGTGAAGCATGGAAGGGGGCTAGCGGGCGAGTGGCAATTGCACAACCTCTTGAGGATCAACTCTTAAGGACTCCAGTAAAATTCCCTCAGAGAAAAGTTTCAGAGGAAAGGCATGGGCCTGGGAGAAATACACCGTCGTCTGCGGCTGCAGTTACTCAGAAGAGGGTGACTAACGGAACGGACGAGCCTGACACATCCCCGGTCGCGGATCACCACGAGGAACTTGATACGCATGACAATCCTATTAAGCCCATCGTTCCGCTCAAGGTTGGGAAAAACAGCCCTCCGAGGAGCATCGCTTCCCCCGTACCTCCGCTTAATTCATATTCCTATCCGAGCCCTATCACTCCTACATACAGAGTGCCTCAGAGCCCGTCCACAATCCTCGAAGAAGAAGAAGAAGAACAAGAACAAGAACAAGAACAAGAACAAGAAGAACAAGAAGACGAGGATGAATGGAATCAAGACTCTGTGCAGCCATTAGCTACACCCCCAAGCGCAAAGGGCCCGAGGAAATCCATCGAGAGAACTCAGGAGCTGTCAGAGAACCAAGTGCCAACTAGCCGTTTCAGTTGGACTACCTACAACACCAGCACGACGTACCAGCACTCTCCACCGCCATCGCCTCCACCCCCGATGCCAGCAGCCCCTCTCATTCTCAATCGCGTCCTCACCACCGCGGCATCAGATAAGATCCCCGCCCGCAAACCTATCACCGCAACCACCGCCCGCCCCCACTCAGACTTCACCACCACCCCCTCATCCCCCCGTCCCGGCTCCGCATTCACCACAAGCACCACTCACACCACCGACACATTAAACACGCACAAAGCGCTCCCCCGTCCCCCCACAGAACTCGCCACCTCGGACCACATCGAGATCCTCGAAGCACAACTGGCCGACATCCGCCTGCGCCACAGCAATGTTGGAAGGTTGCTCAGCGACCTGAATACTTTGGCGCCGCCGAACCCGTTCGTCACGGATTTCAGGCGTATGAGACTGAGGGAGGCGCGGAAGAAGGAGTTTGAGGACGAGCTGGCGGATATTAGGAGGGAAGAGCATGAGGTAGGACTTAGGTTACATCGAGCGTGGAGGAGGAGGGAGAGGGAGGACCCGAATGGAAGTGAGAGCGCGATTTGGGTGAGACGAGTGACGCGGTAGGACGGGAGTGGGAAGGAGTGTGGGTCAATGGCATCTGGTGGACAAACTGAAAAGTGTTCCTTTATGGATGTGCTGGACGCCTCTGTGAACCTCTGCACCGCTGCGGGAAAATTTTTTTTTTTGGATTTGGAGGGAGCAAATAAGCACTTCTTGTTGGTTCCCTTTCGGAAGATTCGAATGATGAGCTTTGGGTGGTCAGCAGCACCGGTGTTTGTATGATATGGCTGAGAGTTGGTTCCCCTTCATACGGTTCCCACATCTCTTTTTCCTCTTTCTTTTCCTGTATACTCTATCTGCATGATACCTCTTCTGCGATCTCGTTAACTCGGGGCGGATTTTCTTCTCTAGTATCATATAACCTAAACTGTGTGGAAATGCAAATGAAACGATGTAGAAGAGCCAAAAGATGTGTAAGAACGCCTTCCCAATGTTAGGTATAACAACATGAAACATGGTTCCAGCAACGTGGTGTGGTTGTTATACCGAGCCTTTTTCTATCAAACACTTTTTCCAGTTGTTTAAGTCATTACACCTAGTGAAATGCTTTGCAGTAAATTTTTAAAAGCGGGACTGCAGCAGCTCAAGTCTCTTTCTCCAAGTCTGTCATTCTATTTGCCTCTGAAGTATGGGATCTACGCCCCTAATAACGACAGGAAAAGTTTATTGCAACCCGGAGGTAACATTATACTTTGTCCTATAGTTAAATAGGAGGAGATAAGCAGAAGTTGCATAATAACCTCGGCCTCGCAACTTTTAACCGATATGGTAAAAGCTAAAAGCGTATTCTAACCTACACCGTTTCCGCATGCACACAACAAGATAGGTAGAGTATGCTCTCTGTTATCTTGGAACCCATCGCTCTTGACGAAGAGCATCACATAAACTAGAATCAGAGAAAATAATTACCATTGGTTTAGCGGTTTTTGATTTTTTTCAGTATCCCCATTCATACATATCTCTAGGACTATGAATCATCATTCAAATTAGAAACACCACTCTGGACAACTCCTATTTTCCCTTGAGAAACGCCATGAAAGGAACCGTCCTTCGTATATACATACCTGACCATTTCGTAAATCGTATCTTAATTTCCACAACTCCGATAGTCACCCTAGTAACGGCCCAAAGGTGCCTGAGAGCCTTCAACATACCATTATGTAGACAGCAACCTGAACGCCTATACCGCTCCAGGAGCGCTATATCAATATGCCCTTGAGACCCCTGGCCGGACCTTTTTCGGAAAAACAAACCGTAACCGCAAATAACTGAGGAATGAGCTGTCTTCGTACTGAGGCAGCATGTTCACGTTAGACCAAAGTCCACTCCTCGCCCTCAGAAGGATACTCATCATTGTCCTGCTGCTGCACTGCAGGTTCTGACCGCTTGTCATGATCCTTATCATCGCAATTGCCGCCCTCGCTCTCAGCAGTATCGAGCATGGGATCGAGATCAGGTCGCCCGGCCATCCAGTGACTGTATCTACCAAATTTCTTGATGGGATAGTCTGTCGGATATCGCAGTTTTAACTCATAGTCTATGGCGGTAGGTACGTATGAATATCCTGCCTCTGCCATGGCCGCGAAGATATTAAATGCATCACTTCCAGACGCTGTTGTAGCCGTGTCATGTTCTGTTGTAGCCGTGCCGTTTTCTGTTGAAACTGTGGCGTACTCTGTTGTAGCCGAGTCGTTTTCTGTTGGCACCTCAGTGGGGATTATTGCCGCCCGACTTTTTGGACGGTGAACCAAGGTGAAGCCATCATCGCTTGAGGATTCGCTGTCGCTTCTTTTTTCCAGATCGGTAAGATCCTTCGGTCGGTGGACCAAAGCGAAGTCTCTCTTCTCTGAGGAAGCCTTCCTTCGCTTTAGCTTGACTGTAATATCGGGAGCATGAGGATTTGTATGGAATTTCTCTACCTTGGAAGTGTCGGGGGGGGGTTCGGAAAGGGGTTTAGGGGCGGAAAAGCGGAAACGGACAATATCAGCAGCACCTATTATCTTTGGTTAGTTCTCTGGAACGAAGGGATGGATGGTAAATAGAGAACTTGGTACTTGCCCTCGTCTTCAAATCCACGCTTTAAACTGGTCCGACAGAGGTCACCGTGGAACTGTGGCACGTCGCTGGCCGTCTGGCAGAACTCCTCATTTGTACCGAGTTTGTGGTAACGGAACGAATGAACACAGTAATTCAAGATAGTTTCTAATATGGGATTTCCCTCGATCGGGTACTGGTAGAGAAATCTGATCGCCGTGCAAAGGCCGACTGGAGGCTCTGGTTTGCTGCAAGACATTTCTGTCTCCTCCATGACGTGTAAGTGGGCGGCAACTTGGAGCTGTGGCATTTCGTATATCTCTCCTAGCTTATACAGTTCGCTGTGGGTGAGGAGCGAGCAAGGGTCCCGCTTTCCGAAATCATCATACACGATATAGCTTCTGAGATAAATAAATCGGAGGAAGCACACAGCGACATCTACTGAGCTGACGGAGAGGCTGGCTTGCAGCTGGCCACTGCAATGGGAGTGTTCGAAAGAGGCCGCGAAGATAGGACATCTGTCACCGATATCTTCAGGGTTAAGGAAGCGGATGCGGTCGATGCTGCCGTCTGGTAATAGCACCAGAAGTGTAGCACCGGAGCTTACTTCGGCGCAACGAGGTAGGAACGGGAGGCTGGCCATTTTGGGCGTTGCTTGAGCTCGATTGGAGGCCTAGGTAGAAGGAAGCTAGTCAAGAGTTCGTATATGAGGTAGAGTGTCTGTCTGCGTGAAAAGTACGTAAATCGAAACTGAGCCTAGGTGGACATGAAACAGTGTCGAAGAAGGGCGGCCACAGATAAGAAGGCTGTAAGAAACCTCAGTCAAAAAGGTTCGAGGTTGCAGGAGTTGTCAAGTGGGATTGGGCTGCAGCTGAATGGCTCCGCTCACCACCAACCATACAGCTAAAGTCAGAGCCCTGTGTCGTGTAACAGATGCAAGTATGGGTGGGAGGTGTGAGTAAAGAAGCCAAGGAGTCGACATAGAAGATAATCACATTGGATTGATAGAGTGAATTAAGGTCCAAGTCACTGGTCGACTTGCAGTTCACAGTTTCCAACGTCAAGAAGGTTGAGCGGGGTACGAATCAGCCGTAGAGACGACAGATGTATGCTGCACAATGAGGGGGCCGTAGCTTGATTGGATCTGACACTGAGAGAGCCACACTCACAGCAGCATCGGTTGCGAGACTCAATGAAAACACAAGGTGGCTGATTGAAACGATGGAGAGGGGCAGATGACAGTATGGTGTTCGTGCGGTAGCATTTTGATCATGGTAGAGAGTGTAGGTCGTTCAAAGATGAGCTACTTGATGTGGCTCAAGCTCCGAGCCACACAATCACTACCGCACCGCCACATATGGTCCCTGAAGGTTGATGATCCCCGCACCCTTGAGAGTTCCGTCATTTTAGATCAACCCTGAAATGCAGCTCTATCAATTCTTCTTACCACAGCGGACCATCTCTGTGCCACACCACTCTCCCTCTCTTCTGCTCCGTTGTTCCGCTTGGTCCATTTGCTTTCAAGTTCTCTCAGTTTGTCATCAGAGGTACTTTCAACCCCTCAATCTGTCAACCCAGAGCGACTCACGCAGCCGAGATGGGGTTGTTTTCCATCCTCCCTGAGAGCCTAAGTGGACTAGAGACGTGGATGGCACGTCTGTTTGTATGACACTGTTCGAGATACGGACTTCAGAATAATGCTGATTCATGTTTTTTTGTAGCTCGTCCTCGGTGTCATCACTATCGGGCCGTGGGCCATCCTCCTTCTATATGACGTCCTCTTGTATATTTGGCGATCCATCGCCCATGAGATACCCTTTGTAGGAGGACGGGCTCGTGGCAAGGCGCGGCCCCGAGCTCCCAGCCTTACCGAGAGGCCCAGTGGTCGTCAGCGAAGGTTCTCCCTCGCGCGTCCTGTCGTGTCTGTGGTGCAAACTGGTGGCATCAGACCGGATCCATCGGATCTTCGTTTTCGCTATATAAGGGGAGAGAGCGGGGGAGACCGGTCCATTATTTGATTAAAAGATTCAATACTCCTCTTTGCTGGTAAAGCTGCAATATTCAGCATCAACAGTCAGCATATGGACTACAACCTATGCGCCTCGCCTCACAATACGAGTCGGGGAACTACAAGAGCTTTTTCGCCCTCAAGATGTCGCGCTAGATAACAAAGGTCGTCATCTGCACCCGTGGACATTAAATCGAAATGTTTGCTCTGCTAGTGTTATTCACGCTATGGCGCAGCCAACCAAACAAGCCCTGTCAGGGCCTTCCTTAACATATATCACAGAGCATAAGCCTCGATTGTTGTTCAAACACCCGAATCCATGTTCCTACTGGCACTACCTCGCTGTTTTAACCCTATTCCACGTTCCGCGGGAAGTTGCAGGATCGCATCCTAAGGGTCCAGTTACCGGCCAGGGGACGGCCTCACCGGTTCTCTGAGACATTTCCTTCGTCCCTTCGCCGCAAGTTTCGGCTTCGTTGGTGCCAAGAACACTGTAGAAACCGACTTCTTCAACCTTTGTGTCTTCGGGTTTCGGGCCGAATATCTGTTGCTCAATCTCTGCCAAATCTGTGCATCATGGTGGTGTCGCTTTCGTGGCAAGCTGGCTCAGTATCTCACATGTGCGTCTTTATTGCTACCTTGGTCGACCCTGATTCCTCTAGGCCGTCGTCTCTTCTATCTGGGCCTATCGGACAATTGTCTTCATGGTTAGATGTGTCATCCACTTTTTCTCATTTTATTTACGGCTACAATTGGGGACTTCACGTGACACTGTCTTCTCCAGCGCGTTTTAGCTCATAAGACCAATTGTTTGTTTGTTTTCAGCACACCTTCCGCCTTCTTGTCCAATAAACTGAAGCCAATCCGCACCGTCGACTGACCGAAACCGTTTCGAATCGTCATCAAGTCCGCTTACCGCCTGTTCGATCGAGGGTCCAGATACTAATGGAACGACACGCTTGTCCAACAGTGATATATGTCAAGAATGCCGGCCTATCCGTAGCAAGCTATGGACTGAGGTCGTGACTGTCATCACCACTCACGCAATGTGCCCTGGACCCTGGGGCCTGCAGGACACTCCATTTCCAGCTTCACGCTCACCAGGTAATATAAGTTTGCAACTAATGTTTGCTCACTTGTCGAAACCTTGCTTCCCCAGATCTATTTAACCAGAATTATCCTCCCCTACTTCCCAGTCCTTACTCGTTTGGAAGCCAACCCATTCGCACCAGACAAAAATGAACATAAGTATGAACAGTCCTCTTTGGCCGCCTATGACAATGGATGACCCCAATCGTTCTTTTCCAAATTCGCCATACGAGATGGATCCGCGAGATCCGCGAGATCCGCGCATCGCGAGAAGTCCTTTCGACTCAGGTCGAACCAGCATGGGCTTAGACCCAACAGATTACTTTGGAGCGGCAGTGGGCTTGAGTTCTTACGGGGGTCGTCGCCATTCCGGAGGGCTCTATACGCCCTCGGCATTTGATGCAGAGATGATGATGGGGCCTAGCTATCAAAACGTTGACGACCTTGTGCGAAGGTGAGTTGTCGTTTTACGCTCCCCATTCATATCTGCAAGTATTGCAGGAGTCAGGGGCGGGAACCTGAAGGAACATCCTGCATCGTGCACAGGATGCCTTTATCTCGCCACAAGGAGGAAGGACATTACCTTTTACGGTCTCTCAACTAGATATATTTTTCTCAGTCTCTACGCTAACACAGTTAGGACGAACCTCCTTGCCCAATTTGTCAATAGCCAGATTTCATATGCGGCCAGGTACGGTCAATTACAACCGAAGATGTGTGGTAATGGCAAATTCCCAGAAGACTTTCGGGTTCCAAAAACAGTAGAGGAAGTTAGAGTTATGCACCGTACGTCCACCAAATGCTCTCTTTCGCTTCCCTCTGACCAGAGGCACAGCGTCAACTCTTGACTGTATCCTCAGAGCATACGGATTGCCAACTGATCTTCGCTCCTTACATTTGACATCTCGCGACAATATCGGCCCTAAAGCAGCACATCAGGCAAAACTGTGCACTTTGTTTGATTTTCTAGGGGCGACACAGATCTCAGAACGACAGAGAATGCGAAGAGCTGCGGTACAGACACAAGCACATGCGCAAGTGACTTATTGAAGTGGTTTATTGGGAGATATCGATTCACTGTATGAGTTGTCCTATTCTGTCTGGATAAACACTCTTCCTGTTTGGGACCAAAATGTTTTTAGCCACATGTATTTGCCGGTATTTCTGGGTATATCTCTCTTGTCATTCCTCATTCCCTCATGGTTGAGATAAACCCCACCTTAGCAGGGCGTGGCACTTGACCAGAACAGGAAAAATTTCCCGGGAGATGTACTACTCCAAGGCTATCTGCTGCTTACATATCCTTCGACTATGGTCTCTAAACATTCTCATTCTTATTTATATGCTTAATCTTTATCTAATAAAACAAGTACATTCAATCGTTTCCTTCAAGCTTTCAGCATGCAGTATTCTGATATCATTCGTGTCCCTCAGTTCTGGTTGCTCGTTCTTGTCGGTCTCGCATTAGGTGTATATAGGAAATCGGGACAAACTAAAGTATTGAAGGTATGGCTTACTTGCAGTTTCAGGGGTGACGGCGAGGATGTATGGAATCACTAACAGCCACGACAGACCTCACTTCAGATCTCAGAAAAGAAGGTGGAACCAAATCTGGAAGATGCGTATTATCAGATAGAACCACTTTCAGACTTCGATGTCGATTCCACGGAACCGATAAAGATACGGCCTTTTAAACCAAAGTATCACATAACAATGGGTATACATAGTCTTCCTTTTAGACATAGCCCTCATCACTGATTCTTCTTCAGCGCTTGAGAACTTAACCTTTTCCGAGCTGGTACCAATGGACAAAACATATCGTTCTCGCATTCAACTTAGAAGGCAATTGCTCCGCGATCAGCAGAAAGACGTACTGGCCGCAAACCCCGTTGTCACTCCTGCAGTCCAGGAATTCTATACATGGATTGCGGGAACGTATCTCCCGCAACGCTACCCTACCATGTTCAAAATCTTCCAGTCAACGGATGAGAAATCTCAGCCTCAACTTCAGAACCTCATCACCTCAGAGAATTTACCTCTCCAGTCCCCGGAAACCGCACACGAAGCCCTCCGTCTAATCGGCGAGAATGTCGACACCGACTTCCTGTTCCTCTTACCATCCACCGACCCTGAAGATGAAGGTAAATACAGACTCGAAGGCTTCATAACCTGTTTCCCCTCCGGTTTTGCCACGGCACGAAAATTGAATCTTAAGCTCGCTGATATCCATGCCCCGGTTCCGGGGTACAAGGATAAGTTAGAGAAGAGCATGGATCGATTCTTCGCCAATCTGCCTGTTGGGAAGTTAGTGAGGAGAGTGAATTGGAGTATTACGACGACAACTCAGTTATGTCTGCTTGGGGGGACGCATCTCACTGAAGAGCAGGCTGAGCAAGGGGCTGCTGCTATGCAGGCCGAGGAGGTTGATATAGAGAAGACTGTCTTGAGGTGTGAGAGGCAGACTCTGCATCGGTTACCGAAGAGCAAGGCGCTGGTATTCCAGTTCAAGACGTATCAGTACGGAATGAAGGGGTTGAAGGATGAGGGAAGTGGGGAGAGATTGGTGGAGGCGATTGATGGTTTGGGGGCAGGAAATGCGCCGGGAATGAGGGTGTATAAGAGACAGGTTGTCTGGGGGGAAGCGGTTAAAGAATACTTGACATCTTAAGGAGCCGGTTGGCCGAGTGGTTACATGATCGCTAATTAATGAATAGAGACAGCATTTGGCGGAATTTTGCTGTTGTCCTTTTTTTTCATACGCCAACTTTACCTTCAGGTCATCAACTTACATCTAAGTTTTCCCATCAGAGAAGTGGCTTCCAAGTTAGGCGTATTCTAGTGTAGGTTTCTGAAATGCCACTTCCTTCTCAATGAGCCAGCCATGCTGAGACTTATCCTAGAGACTCTTCTAGCACTCTCGATCAACCCGAGCACCCCCTTCCAGTCCTTCTGGGACCTTTATTGACCTATTTTTTGGGATACCCAAGACCCTGTCAACTCATACACCTCTAGGTCCTCACTTCCCATCATTGATCCCAGACCTTTTCTCCTTATCATCTTCCTTTTCCAGAACCTCCTCTCGCATCATCTAGACAACAGCCCCATGTGGAACTTGTACTTTAAGGGCAAGACACCTCCCCTTCTCCGGCGCTCAACACTGCCCAAGCGTCCTTCACTGCACCACAGCCTATCCAGTGCCTTCCGGGATATTGCAACAACGAACGGACGAGGAGACTCCCTCCGCTTGTGTCGTAAGCACCGCGTACTATCGTTCTTCAAAGCCAATCACCGCACTCGTTGTGAACGTTGCTATCGAAACAATCTCACACAGACTCTACCGGATTCGAGAACTCACCTCCCTGCTGCTGAGCAATGGGGATCACCCCCACCTTACTCGGTATTGACAGCACCGGCTCACCCCGGCAATCCATTTATATCCGGGAACAATAGAGAGGGTTCGGACTCGAGCTCAGTGTACTCCTCGCGCTCCCAACTAGCCCACACGCCAAAGGGCGACCAGTCACCAAGGACATCGCAGGCTTCGATGCATGTACAGCCTGTCAGTGAGCTAGACAATGCATCTAACGATGGGACCCAGCGTGCGAGAAGACGCTACCTACTATCAGGAACTGGCACTGATGGTGGATCTGAAGCCGAACCCTACACTTCCTCCGTACTTTCCTCTATGAACGAATCACTATTCCGCCCACCCGATACACCCCCAGTGCTAGAAATCGTATCTCCACAACCAATCCGCCCTTCCTCAAACATTGCCAATTCCTCGCGCAGCGTCGTCAGCGCTTTATACCAGCTCCGTCGAGGGATATTACAGGACCTGCCGGACGACATAAGCATAGGTTCTGACCTCGCGCTGGCGCTGCAGCTCCAAGAAACCTACGACACAGTATTCGCTCTCTCAGCCGGCCCATCATCATCACAACTCCAATCCCAACCCCAAGACACAGGCATCGACCCCTTCCTAACCCCCAGCCCCTCCTCCTTCCCAACCACAACCCCCTTCGGCCTAGTTAACACGTGTAAAATCTGCCATTCCTCGCTCTCGATATTCCGGTTTCCAGGTAGGCTGCCGACTGAGAGCTGTGTGCATGGGAGTGACGTGTGCGCGGATTGTTTGCGGAAAAAATGTGTGCAGGGGGTGGAGAGTAGTGGGTGGAGGGGGGTCGAGTGTCCTGAGTGTAAGAAGTTGATGGGGGTGGATGAGGTACTGAGAGCGATTTTGGTTAGGCGGAGGACGGATTCGATGTAAGGTGAATGAGAAGGGGAGGTAGGAATGGGATGTAGAGGAGGGAAGGAAAGGGCTGGTTAAGGACTAAGGAGAGAGGCGGGATGAGGCAGATTGAGCCTTGGAGCGGTTGTTATTTGCAGATTGATTTGTTTTCTGTCTGTAGGGTTGGGAGGTTGACGTTCTAGTGCTGCTTCTACCCTCTCCGGTGATTTGACTCGAGAGAGCATCCTTCGAATCGAGACCTAATTAGCTGGACTTGAGTGAGAACGATGCAACAGAATGAGCAAGGGTAGAATTTCCAAAAGGACGACAATAAAATCAGCTACGTCGGCTTCACAGTGATATAATCAACCGTGAGGTAGAGACAAGCTTGTAACTTGTTAAAACCCATCCAAAAGAAAGGAAACAACTCCAAGGATCTGTTTCTCGTTTAATAGCTGTGGGATGTGCCTTCCTATATTTGCATTTTACTTTATTAGAATGGTTTAGGTTGAGGAAAAGGCAAAGATTTTGGACGTTGGAGGGAGGCTCCTCTGGTGCCGGGTTTACTTTGCTCTACACATTGATATTACGTGTTCATAGGCCCGATTGGAAACCAGATAGTACGTTAAATTGAATAATAATAATAATAATAATAATAATAATAATAATTCAATTTAACGTGCTACCTGGTTCCCAATCGGGTCTATGAACACGTAATATCAAATGCTTAGAGCAAAGCAAACCCGACTCTAGAGGAATGTCCCTCTAGATTCCAAAATCTTTGCCTTTTCCCCACCTTCAAACATTCCAATATAGCTATGATGAGTTTTGTCACCAGCTAATAGTTGTTCCCA